>JAVQIZ010054845.1:0-10674 GCA_036023535.2 Galaxias brevipinnis
ATTTATTACAAAATGCGGGGAAAGTTATTACATATTGCGTTCAAGCGGTGTTTTACAAAATGCGGCAGATTATTACAAAATGTGGGAGTTATTACATAATGAAGTGAAAATGTGTTACACTTTGTTGAGTTCTTACATAATGCGGTGTAATTGCATAATGCGTTGTTACAGGGTATAAAGGGGATAGCTTTCTGGGGCCCAGCTGTTAGGGGGGCCCATGGAGGGCAGCAATACATAATCATGTTCATCCTAAACGTAAGCTATGATAACCACATTTTATTTTGAACAAAAATATTCATTAGCCTTCTTATTAAAACACCAAAAATAAAGATTGAATGTGTTATTGCTGTAGTAAAATGTCACCTGTTTCATAATGAAAACCCCCTCTGCTGAAAATGGTATGAGTATTTTTTTTTTGGAAAGCAAACGTTACAAAGAAAAGTGACTGGCATGACCCTAGAGAGGTTAACTACACTACACTGTTAGCTACCTTTGGAGTGAGGTTCTTTGCTATGCCTGGGCCTGCACATACATCGGCCAGAAAAGAAATGCCAGAACAGAAAGGAGAAGAAAAAAAGGAAGCTGGAAAGTGCTTTAAACCCAAATAATAATGTAACTGAAAAACCTTTTTCAGACAGCTCAAAAAGCTGCTCGCAGCCTTAACCTTACAGCTAACGTTACAAGCCAAGAAGTAGGTAGCCGAGCTAGCGTTAGTGAAGGGCAGAGGTCCTTATGTAAACTGAATAATAAAGAATGACTTGCCCTCCACAATGAGGCAGGAGAGGCTCAATAACCTGGTACTACCTGCCATTGAGTGTGTACTGGCTAAACAGATGGACTTTAAATACATAAATGATAAAGGACTTGGCATCCAAAAAGACTAGGAAGAGGGCTGTAAGAGGCAAAGATGAAGCCATAAGTAAGAAATTGCATTTTCTACTAAGAAATTTGTGGTTTAAGTGTAGCAGATCTTTGTTGACCTTGGTGTGTTTATATGTGTCAGAGTTCTATTATTGTGTGTGTGTGTGTGTGTGTGTGTGTGTGTGTGTGTGTGTGTGTGTGTGTGTGTGTGTGCGCACCCATGCCTATGTAGCCCCTGTCACTGAGTAAGTCTCCAGCAGTATATATGTTTAGTAGGAGAGAGAAGTGTTACCATTTTGGGACACTTTTTCATTTTACTTCTCTCTACATTCCAAGCTAAAATATCCTACTTTTGACTCCACTACTTTTGTGTGATACCTCTCTTGACTCGTAACTTTGGTGAGGAGAAAATCGATTTTTTAAATGAATAATATAACACAACGTCATACTGAAGCCTACCAATCAGGGTGCAGTGTGTGTTTATGATGCAACCTATCTATAATGAATGCAATTTGTTTTATGAAAAAAATTGTTTACTGTATTTTTTTATTCTGATTGTCATGTCAGAAACCCATGACTAACATAATCAAACCAAATAATAGTACATTTTACTTTGATACTTAAGTATTTTTAAAAGCAGGTACTTTTGTACTTTGACTCAAGTAGAAATTTAAATTGGAGACTTCTGCTTTTAGTGGAGTCATATTTAGCAAGGGTATGTGTACTTTCACTCAAGTACAGGATTTGTGTGCTTCGTCCACTGCTGTTTGAGAGTGTAAAATGACTATGTGCAGTAAGGGTTGTGTGTACTTATTCAGCCCTGTCCGCTCCACTTCTCCTCATCCAGCGCCCAAAGACTGAGCTGACCTTAAAGGTCAGAGGTCAAATATGAACATATACGACTTTGGCTTTAGGACCAGAGGGTTCCACAGGGAAAAAAAGTGTCAACAGAACAGAGTCCCTGTATTTCCACACCTCTGAGTGGCTCTAGGTGACAGATCTTTGACGTCCCTCCAGAGCAAAACAAGAGCTCTTTGGCCCATGGTGCCATGCTGTGTCAACTTGCCAATTTCTAAAGCTATTTTTACTTCAAAACTATAGAAAAAAAGGACATGTTGATGGGATGAGTCATCAAAGTCCGTTAGCAAAGCCCAGTGAAACTCTCATCATGCTTTCCAGAAATGCCCCTGCATGGCTGCAAGGCAGGCTCACAACCTCCCACGCCGTCCAGATTCCTTCCAATGGCATCGTCTCAAATTGACAGGAGTTACGTCATTAATCATCCTGTATCTTTTATATTTACATAAAAGATGCATTTATTTTGTATTTTTATGTTTTTAGAAATTAAAATACTTCGAACTTCCACCTTTCATCTGTTTACTGTCGAGTATGAATGAAGATCGGCATTCAAAGTCAGAGCTCTACAGTGTTCTGAAGTAGATGGTGCACTATGCTCCAGTATGCAGTGTTAAAGTTCTGGGGATCCATTTTGTCTGGTTCATGTTTCAGTCCTTTACTTGACCAGATGAGGACTCGGAGATCAGAGTCCTGCGGAGATCAAGACGAATTGGCAGTGCATATTTCAAAAGGTTCCAACGTCAGCTAGAGTAGCTCCATTACTGTGGGTTGTTGCCTGAAATACATGCGCGCACACAAACACACACACACATAGCAAACTCTTGTTTTCATCCTATGAAGACATTTTTCAAAAGACTGACAGCATCTGACATAGAAATTAGAATGAATCACTTGAGCAGTGATTCTTAGGGAGCGTCATGCATCATAAGGTTAAGTATTGATTTGTCAGACTCTAACCTTGGTGTTTCTTAAATCACTCCCCTTAAGTTATTCACTCTTCCTCTCTCTCTCACTCTCTCTTTCCCTCCCTTACTCATCTCCATAACACTCACAACTCCTTTTTCATGTGCTTTTTTTAGGGTGGGGATATATTACCATACATCTGCGCTCATGCATCTTTCTGGGGTAACCTTGCAATTGAGTTACAAAGTCATTACTTGAATAATGGTGGGGATGAGGAACAGATTCTGTTTTCATGTAAAATGGGTGTCTTTCTTTGTTGTCCTATTTCCTTGTGAGCTGAAGCGGTTGTCCCACACACAGCATTTCATTGAAATGCATCACAACCTGCTACTAAACTGTTTCTATGCTTCTCCTTTTACCAGTTGTTAGATGTATAGGGGTTCTTATTCAATTTGGACACGTGTTACTGTGTAAGTGAGAGAGTTATGTGTGTGTTATTGTGTGTGTACTGGATGTACTATTGAGTACAAGTCCTCATCCCTAACGACAGAAAATACAACAATTTAACTTAATTCCAAATGTGACACTTGAAAATATGCACTGCAGTGGTCCTGTACTTAAACTAGTTAACACAGACCTGTTTTCATTGTAAAAAATGAATTGCAAATCCTGACCCAAACTTGTTTGGGATATGGTTCTAGTTAAAACTGCTGGCCATAGTCTGTGTGACTCCAATAGTATTTTGTTGAATCAGACCCAGCGAGAAACTAGTAAGGATCATAAGATAGAGGCATGTTACTCAGTCATTTAATCCAAATACATCAAAACAAAAGGTTTTTACTTATCAAAGAACCAGAGCTTTGCACCGAGTTCAGTGAGGTCAGGCACTGAAACAGGATATCACAGGGTCGCCATCTTTACTACAGTTCAATCATATAGAGGAGTCAACCATTTTCAATTACTCAGTGCACTTTGGGGCAAACGGACAGACGAATAGAGAGGGTGATGTTCTGTGAGTGCTCTCAGAACTCAAGGTTTTTTTCTTGAAAATGTTGTCTCAAAGTTGGTAGGTACTATGCAGGACTGTGAAAGCAGAGACCTCAAAGCATCTGTTTTAAACAGTAAGAAAATGATCAAAATAGCGTTGTTTTTCTCTCCCAGAAGGTCCAGCTACTCTCGGGTCTTACTTCTACTTGAACATTTAAAGTGCAAGACACCCAAGTATTCACTGAAACAGCTATAATCTCTAATACAGCATGATCATGTATCCCTAAACTGTCAGAAATAGTTTAGGGAGAAAACAGACACAGACACACACAGAGTTTAAATATTTAATGAAAAACACTGCCCAGAAAACCTGATTGAGAGCCGGGTGATGGCTATAGTCTTGTACTGGGGAGGACAGTAGACTTGAGGTGCTGAAGGAGAAGCCCACCAGGGGCTTCCAGAAGAAAAATGTGAACAAATCTTTCGTCCATTAGATCAGGCGCGGGGGCAGGTCCAAACCCAGGAGAGAAGCACCAATCAATAGCGAAACGGTTGAAACATGTCTGGGCCAGGGCACAGGAGAGAGGGGGCGGGCAGAGCATTGGGGAGAATTTGAGAGAAAGAAGTGCTGAATGTGCGAGGAAGGAAGCAAAAAAAAAAAGAGTGAATCCGAGGTAAAAAGAGGCAGAGAGAAAATAGGGGAGAAGGCTAAAGAGGCCAGCTAGTAACAACTGTTATAAAGCTACAGTCTTGTGGGGAATACAGGATCTTAAAATGAGCAACTGGTGCGGGTAAGTGAGAAGCCCGGAGATACCTTTAACATGATCTGGGTTGTTCCACTGAGGCAGCTAATGGATCCCTGTGCAGATGGAGGACGGGTGGAGCCAGATGGGAAGTGATAGGACTAACCCCATTGGTCCCAAGACAGATGGGAAGTGGTAGGACTAACCCCATTGGTCCCAAGCCTCATTAAGGATCCTTGCTAATCAAGAAGAGGTTTTCATGTTTACATAATATTCCGGTTTTTGCCCTTATTCCTAAAAAGACAATATTCCTACTAAGCTGTTAACATGAAAATTAAGATTCCACTCATAATCCTGTTTACATGCAGCCATGCATACCTGGATTGATTTTAAATGACCCCATGACATAGACGTAATGAAGTACGGAGGAATTTGTATTATATTCGACAGGGGTTGGACTAGCCTCTTAAGTGTTATAAGGTGTGGCCTTTCTCTTTTTTTTCCCCCACCAAACGGAAAAGAACATGAGATGTGTTTTTGAAAGCCGAGTTCCGCTCTAATTCTGGCTCTCCCACCACCCTGCTTTGAACCACCCTCACCCTTTGATCCACGCCTGGTGCTTCAGGCAAGATGCTCTTTGGGAGCAATACATGGTTTATTAGATTTTGCAACAGGAAGCGCTGTACTCCTGAAAAATTGGGATTAAATTGTCCTGCAGAAAGGATGGAATTGCCCCTCAATTGATGTGGTTACAACAAATTGTCCACAGAGTGTTGGGCTCAAAACACATGGTTTGGTATAAAGAGGTCCCGCACCGCTGAGTTAATCCGGATGCTTATCTAACGTTTGATCCAAATTACATCGCGCTCTTTTAATGAGGTCAGAATGTGCGTTAGGGCATGTTGCATATGTTTCCTAGCGATTTGTGTCTCACAATGGAGCGAGCAGAACACAGACAGCAGGAAACAAACAGAGATAGATAAACTACAGCAATAGGCGTGCATGACATAAAAACGCATGGCTAGCCCAGTGTCACACTCATACTTATACCATAATCTCCAATTCACTCATTGTTAATTACCACACACCCACACACACAAATAGAGGTCATCCTTTCCTATCGTTCCTAATGAACAGACACACGCTCACACAGGTCATTGCCTTTTGTTGCTAATATCCAGAGCGTGTAGCCAATTGTGTAATATTAATAAACAATACACATCAGGTGCAGAGCAGCACTGTTTGGTCTCACTCCCTCAGAGCCTATCACCTCGATTCATTTAGCCTCCGTAGACAGACACATGGCTGGCCACTCATGTTGAGCCAGCACAGTCTATTCATATTTCAACAGGATTTATGCCCATAGCTTTATGGCTTTATGCATTTCAGATAGAGAATTAGTAGCCTCCAGGACATGGATCAGTTAACACAATCTGGGCCAAGCATAATTTGGTTATTGAACTTCAAAGGTTGGTGAATGTATCTGTCTTCATAAAGAAATTTCAGAGTGCTCAAATGAACGCAAGCCTAGTATTTGAGTTTGTTTATGCTCTAAGAATTATTATTATGTGTGTACGTTACGCAACACTTTTTTTCCACATTAACAGCCAACAGCTTAGAGCGATAAGTATGAAACTAATTTACCACTTTATGCAGGTGAGATTAAGTTCACAAACTGCTCTTTTCTCCACTTAGCAACTTGCAGCTGTGTACAGTCTAATTTGAGCAGCATTTTGGGAACACTTTAGTTGCCAAGGAAGAAGTTTTACTTTTCTTGCACACCTGAATTTAAACGTTCTGTCCAAGAAGGTACTGGCACAGTCTTCTCACAGCGTCCCCTGGCTATGGCCCATGGCGTTGCTCAGTACACACTTTCTAAACCGAGCAGATGGTGGTGATTTACATCAAAACAACCTCATCTAACTGTTACTAATGACTACCAGCAGAACGAGTAGGGGGGAAAATGACCACTTTGGCCATTTCCATAGGTAAGGGCCCTCAGCAATCTGCTGTTGTTTACCAGACATATGAATAACAAGAAACAGCTTCTCTCAAACCAGTATCATAAACTGTTCATTTTTGATGATCCAATAATTGTTCAAAATATGTGAACAATAAATTGACTTCAAATTCAGAAATGAACATAGGTGTTTGACCAGTATGCATGCTTGACCAAAATCAAATGAACCGTTAATGTCCGAAGACCTGTTTCCGCTAAGCTTCTGACAGAGTAGAGTGACCTCCGCTTATTTTATGGTTGTTTTCAAATCTTTTCTAGATTTCACGCCATTCTTCAGCACATTTTTGGGTAGAGAAAGATGGCCATTTGACACGTAATTATAGAGAAGCCAAGTGTCAGAGGGAAGTGGGACAAAGTGCCCATCAAAGTAAAAAGGCTGGGGAAACTGGAAGAGTGCGAGTGGATAAATTAGGACATGCTCGGGCACAAAGACTAGCCTTCAGTCAGCGGCCCCATTTTGTGCCTGCAGCTCCTGCCATCTCCCCGCCCTTTAGTGAGTGACACTTGTGACAACCATGCACGTGCATGCTCTCGGGTCTCTCATGCACACTGTTAGACACTCATGCACAGTACTATCCTTATGGAGACACATACACACACACACTCAATCCTCTCTAAGGCCAACGCTTTGGTGAATGAACTCCCACGATGCTTGCAGTCAGCCTATGGGTGTCTTTGGTATCTGGGTCTGTTCTTCACCCTTTCCCCCCTCTCTTCTTCCTCTCATCTTCTTTCTCTCCCTCCTCCTCCTCCACCTCTTCCTGCCGGTGAAACAGCTGTGTTCAGGGAGTAAAACTTTGGCCAACAACACCCTCATTATTTTCTAGCTGTAGCACACAAGTTAATGAAGAGATTGGCCGACACTGAGGGTGGCGAGGGTTGAGGTGAGTGTGTGTCATGTGTATTGGTGTGTTGTAAAGCTTACAGAGGACATTGTTTTGCTCTATCAACGTCTGTTATTTTCTCAGTTTGTCCACTATGTTTGCATTTAGTCTGAAATAGTGAGCCTGGCACAACGTTTCAAGTAGGCTTAGTAGAAGCCAGACAGACTTTCAAAACTTATAACCATTGTCTTCTCTACCACAAATAATTTATGAAGTTAGACAGTTTCTTTCAGGGAATGAATTATTTGCTGAATAATAGCCTTCCGCTGGTTTTTTTTCTATCAAACTGGGCTTTCCTGTTCAACTAATAAACTGAAATTCACAAATGCATGTTTGAAAAGACATAAACATTGGTTTGCATTCATGCATAAAGCATGGACAAAAATAAAAGAATGGGGTTTGGGTAGTTGGGGTGAGAGTTATGGGACTGGGGGACCTCTGAATGGCTGTGTGGACGGTGGTGGGGATGGGGGGGTTGTGAATGAGGCAGCCTGTGAGCAGAGGCTGCACTAGGATCCATCAGCGTTTATCGATTGGTGCGCCACATTCATCCACTGTTATTGTGCTTTTATTGAGACATCCCTCCCCTCTTCTTATCTCCCTCTTTCTCTCCTTTGAGTGTATCTGCTGGTCTTTTGAGCATGCTTTTGTGTGTGTGTGTGTGTGTTTGTGTGTGCCTTTATAGGTCCATAGTGTGTGTGTCTGTGTGTTTTTGTGTGTGCGACTTATACAACCACGACTGGTGTGGGTGTGTGTTTTTTGTGTTTGCGTGTGAGTGATGCCTAAGGGGTGATAACATCATTCTATCCCTTATCCACATAATCGCCTATTGATTCCTCTTTTGTAAGCTTAGCTATAAATTTCCCCCAGTATCAACACAGGCTGTCACGACTCAATGGGGACTATTTTCATACCCTGGGACAGTGGAGGGGGTAGTTTCCCCGCCTCCTGTATCAATGGAAAAACAAAAACTTTCCCCTAGATTTTGGCATAGAAAGAAAGTTAATGGCTTTCTTCCCCTCTCACCTACTCTGTGTGGTGAGGAATAAGGATTAGCAAGCATTTATGTCAAGGTTAAGTTCATATCGAGCATGAATATGAGGAGATGATGAGTCACTCAAACAAAGATTGGACAAACATGTCTGTTTTTAAACATGATGGCTTAAACTGCAGTAAGGATTTATCCAACTTGCTTATGCCTCCGCTTTTCTGAAAATATTGAATTAGGATGCTCTACTGACTGAATGCCTGTGCTAGTCCTTCATTCGGTTGGGATGTTGGATAATTTTTCATCTTCTACTAAGTCAGTGTTTGACAAGACCTGTACTGTAAATCTACTGTGCGGGGTCAAGTATGTGTCTCTTCCTCCTCTCTCCTCCTCTCTCCATCGTGTGTGTTCTCAATCCACTGTGTACAAGGCCGGTCCCCAAGGTCCGTGACAAAAGGGACACATAAATCCTTGAAAACTAGAACAATCCCCACCTTTCAGCTCCACAGGGAACAATTGTAATTTCTAATTCATTTTAAAATAAGCAACACTTCTTTGTCGATGTTGTTGTACACAAGACAAACCAAACAAGGAATGGTAAATAGAAAATGTGTTTAATTCAAACCGTTAGCATGTTGTTAATTGCCAATATGTTTCACAAACCGTCAGACAAGTCAGGTTTCAAGTATTGTAATTTATCTAACCAAAGCTACAGCAGTTGCTTTATTTAGTCTAATTATGAATGCTTGACAGGGTATATGGGTCTAGGACAAAGTACACTGGGTGCATTTAATTAGTTACTGGGTTAGGCCATTTCATGTTACTACGAATCTACATATTATTTTTCCGAATTTGTTAATATCTGCCCACAGTAAAATATCCTGTCTGCAGAATCTGTTTCTGCATGTTGAGTTTAAAGTCAAGCTGATACCTTCCGAAATCCTGGGTGATTGAGTTGAAGTACATAGTGCTAAAATAATCCCTAAATCATTTCATTATAACCATCAGTTGCACGCCCACATAGCTGGCATTTGAAATGGACAGTGCTTGCCAAACTTCATATTGATAAAAAGCGTAGTGGCACACAAGAACAATATTTTCTTCCTTACACCCTGATAAAAACATAAAAAAAGGATATGATTAATTTTTTGTCATATTTTTGTACATTACCTTATTAAAACATTTAAATCCTAATTTATTTAAATACCCTTGAATCAATTTTCCTATCTGTACATATTGTTTGCTTTGAGCATATACATTTCAATGGCCTTAATAGCTCACGATTTGGATCAAAACACCCAAGGAGAGTCACAGACATTTTAAATAAACAGCACTACATAATACTATACGGCATTAGCAGCATTCATCAATACCTTGCAATAGGTACAATGCAATATTTCAGTGGGAATCCAACATACTGAAAAACGCTTATTGTTTTTTGTTTTGGAGCTAACAGTCACTAACAACCATCCTCCAATCCGTTTAACGTATTGATCAAACGATGGCCCAATATTCACACACACTATATTACACAATATTGTTGCTCTGATTTCCTCTGTGGATTTGATTATAAGCCACACTTACAGACAATAATTATAATGTTGTGCAACCTTGTCAAGTCCTCCACTATTTCCACACAAAAGTCAATACTGTACCGTCAGTAAAGAGTGCCGCGCCTCCTTCATGCTGCCACTATGGGCTTGCAGCTGTTTTCAGTGGTTGTGGATGCAGAGCTGCATATCCATTGGGAACCCTGTCTAATCACTTTAAGCGTAATCTAGTAAACGGCGCTGGGGCATCTTGCCAAAGTCAGCGTGGGCTCAGAAATGTAGCTGCCTGATTCTGAAACCCACGCCGTAGTCACTGCTGCCAGACAAACACACACTCACGCACTGTACCACATAAGTACAAAAACATCATAGGTTTCACCCAAAAAATACACATACATAAACACACAAGAGAAACAGGCAAACAAACTACAATTTTCAAATAGATTGCATCGTGAATCTTGTAATTTTTGTGAGTTTATAAATTCTGTATACCGATTTCAGAGAACTGTGATTTCTTTATCTTCTACAGCTTTTAACTTTTCTGTTTACTTTCTCGTTTTTTTTTCAGCAGGCAGTCTTTTTTTTCTTCTTAACAACTGCTGAACCACCAGAAAATTATCAGGTGAATTTATGTATTAGAATTTGCAACTTATATAAACAAACGTGACACTGCTGCCTTCTTGTTCTTTAAAATGTCCCCTTTCATCACCTGCTCCTTTAGCCCCTTTGATGATCCACAATAAGAAATACTACTACGTTTCTATTTGCCAAACCTGTTCAGAGCTCGTTGTTAGGTCTCAGTAGTAATGGGAGTATTCACATCCACCAATCTATAGCGGAAGCTCTCTCTCTCTCGCTCTCTCTCTCTCTCTCTCTCTCT
>JAVQIZ010054860.1:0-20819 GCA_036023535.2 Galaxias brevipinnis
TCTCAGCAGGGGGAGGGGAAGTGTGTGTGTGTGTGTGTGTACGGGGAGAGGGGCACATAGACAGACAGGCGAGACGAGTTTGGCACTATAATAGCAGAATTCAGATTGCATTCGAACAGAGTCATAAACTCTGTGTGGAGTGACCCTTTCTATGTATAGTATCTTCCCTAATAAAACGTCTGCATTGAACCTCATCATCTGGTCTCACCTTGTACAACATTCAGAATTTCCACAACCCTAACAGTATTGCTTGGCTTATTAGTATAAAGAAATAAATACAATAATCTATAGATTAAATGTCCTATGCACGCTTGAGTGGATAGATATTCAATATGTTGCAGCAATGATTTAGTTTGATGAGAACAGGCTGGAAGTTTAACTTTACTATACTATACGATACAGTGAGCAGAAGACGTTATCTGAACGTTGAAATCTGGGTGAATACTTTTATATATCGGGTTTGGACGTTCAAGACCTCCTTTCGCCCAGTTTTCAATCGGCTAAAGTGCGGTGACAACATGAACGTGTTATAATACACACATTTAAAAAAAATATATATATATTTACGTTTGTATGTTATGGTGCAGCTGTGTTACTGTGAACTTGAATGGGCCCCTCCATACAGCCGGTAAAAAAAACCTTTCACTTCTAGCCCATTTTTGAACATCCACTGAACCTTGGTGTAGTTCAGTTGAAAACTTTGGAAAACTGGCGTGAGATTTTGCACATTGTCGCGCACATGCACGCGCGCATTTTATTCAGTTGATTCTGTGCACTAAATGTTCGACAGTGAACTAAGGGGTTACATAGCGTTTAAATGTACTAATTTACAGATCTTTTTTTTTAACAAATAGGCTATTAAGTTTGGTTAAAAACACCCTGGGTTTGTATATTATTATTTGAACAATCCATGATTGATAGCTGTCCTAATTGCTTAGTCAATGCCAGGTTAGTAGTGTGGCTGTCAGTTGAAGCTTGAGCAGCTGTCCATACAAATCAGAGAGTAATTTCAAATGCATACCAGTTAAAATGCAGGTGTGAGAGCAAAGAAGATGTTTGTAGAGGCATCTGGGCAGCCAGTACCGCAGCGGTCCAATCCAATCTAAAAATAGGCCTAGGCATCGGCACCAACCAGGGCAAATACAACACCCGGTTTCGAACACTCAGCGATCTTACCAGATTTAACCAGAAATACTTTAACCTTATTATAGTCGCCTGTTTTCATCTCTGTTGCTGTCACAGTGATTTGGCGTGAGATTTGCCCTGGTAGCGTGAGAGCGTGAGACAGGGCATGAAAGCGTGAGAGTCACGCCAGGTGCGTGAGAGTTGGCAACTGGTGTGGTTGACGTTTTTACTTCTTTTGAACCTCTTTTCAGCCAAAAATATGCTCACCATGCACGGGTGAAACTTCGGCTAAATGTGAACGTTCAGTCGAACTCTCCATCCAGCCGGTTAGAAAACTTTCACTTCCAGCCCATACTTGAACGTCCACTGAACGTTGGTGTAGTTGTGAATTGTACGTCTGCTTGACCGCTTTTCAACCAAAAACTGCTCATTGGGTACCTCAATGTATTAGTAAGACAGTTTTAGAAAGTCCAGAACCATCATTATTTGTTGTTGAAATGGTTGGGGTTTATATTGTGCATATTATTTTGTAGAATGTTTGTTTTAAGATTATAATCCTTGTTATTGATTATGCAAGTGAGTTGTCCTCATGGCCTATCAGCATAAATGTATTTTATGATGTGAAAGATGATTGTCCTAAATATCTTTAACATAAAATTAATCAAATTAAAACAAACTTTATTGTCAACTTTGCATTTGTGTGATTCTTCTACTATTTTTAATGATCCCGATAGGCCCCCATACTTCCTATGCTAAAGAAATGTACTTGCAATGTGTTACACAGCAAATCTTTTGGCATTTTGCTTGTAATTTCTTTAATCTTACACTTCTGAAAAGTTTGCAAAGATCTCATTATAAGCAATTGTACGGTCCGTTGCGCGCAAAAGAGGGCGCAGCCACGACAAAGCAAACGTGTCATTGATCCCACTGCTTTTCTTGGAGACACGTCCCAAAGCGCTAAGAACGCGCCCGCGTGTTGATTGATCCATCCAGCCATCAGTTATGCATGTCAATTTTAAGTGAGTTAGGTGAAGTTTTTCATACGACAGTATGGTTAAGATTAGGGATAGGCACAAAAATAAAACCATAAATGTTCAGACAAAAAAGATTTTACAAAAGGGCGCCGACCTCTTTGGGATAACTTTATTTTGCTCGGTAAAATAGGAAATTCTGAAAAAGGCCCTAATTTGCAATGGGCTCCAACTCAATCAGAAGGCGTAATAGATTATGTAAATCAATGTGCAGTTTGGAATGCGATGATACTAGTAAAGGGTAGGCAAAGAACATTTAATAGTTCCACTTACAAATATTAAAGTTACAAATGAACAGGAAGTTCAGTGATCGACAGTAAAATGTTTGATAAAGTTAACCTAAATGTATAATAAATACAATGTACATTAATACAAGCCGATCAACTTTCTCTCTCTCTCCCCCCTCACAGAAAGAAACACACACACACTTGCACATACATACCAACTCACACTAAAACTTTCCCTCTCTCACTTTCAACTTTCTCTGTTATACTGTAATTTCCCCCTGGATAGCCTGCAGTCTGATCTTGGCGTTTTGGTCGTTGTCTACTTCATGGGGGTCAGAAAGTAAAGAGTCATATTTGCGGTGATACAGCACCCGATTCACAAGGGTGATGATGAACATCTCCACAATCATCAGCTGTTGACTCAACACTAAAGTGCAGGCAAAAAAAGGGGAAGAGTGTTTAAAATGTTTTGTTGAATCTGGTTTAATTACCTTTTACCAGCGGTTTTCAAGGAAAAATTCTAATACAGAAAATAAAAACAGCTAGATTTAGAGTACAGCATAAAACATGACAGATGTGAATTGGGCTACTTCAAGTGGTCAAGATTTGAAAGAGATTTCTGAAAGAAGGAAAATGCACTTACTAGATCCACGGGCTAGAGAAGAGAAGGGAGGGGAGCAGGCAATAGTTCCATCCAAAGCCAGGATGTTAATGATGGACGTTTGCAGTTGACTAAGCACAAGCACTAGCTATGGTGACAAAACCAAAAACAGGATCGGTTACATAGTTGGGACATGGTTGGCTGTGTAAAGATAGCTTAATGTGTTAGATACAACTACATCTACTTGTTGCTGCGTACTCACCTGGTACATTGCATATTTAGGTATTATCTTGAGGCTGCGTAGTGTGTTGCGTGTGTGCATGAACATGATGCCAACAGGCCAGAGCGCAGTAATTGTAAGAACACCAATGATTGGGTTTATCCAAATAGCTGTTCCAGTGATTTCCAGCTACAGAAAAAACAATGGGTGCAATGTATTAATCAGCTTTAAAAAAAATACTGGATCGCTGTGCTCCACAACAGTCAAAAATGATTTCATGAACAGATTTTCCAGGGCGAGATTTACTCACATCAGAGAGATCAAAGTTCCCGTTTGTCCACAATATTATGGATAGGATTGAAAGGACTGTCTTAAAGATGGCATATTGTAGAGATCCCAGCTTCAGCCAAAATATCATTCTCCTGCATGAGATAACCCAGATACCCATATCAGGAAATAAATACACGTATTATGATAAAAAATATACATGCGTCTTTACACATATCACTAACAAAACAATCCAGCATACTCCGGTCTTAAAGCTTTGCTTTATTATGATACCCGTACAGTGCTTCAGCTGCAGAATTAGTCTTAATCCTGAGAAGACCAGGAATGATTGATTGATTGTTGTGGTGCCTTGGCAAAGAGAGGACTGACCCACACTAATCGTTATATTGTGTTTCTTCTGAAGCAGGTGATCAAGCCGTTAATACTAGATAATACTAAATAGTTACCGTGTGATGGGAAGACGTGGCAAACAAGGACAGCAGCAGCAGCAGGGTCCTGTGCTGATCCTGAATGACTTCCCTTCAGACATCTTTAAAAAGCCTTCAGTACCTCCACATTCCTCAATGAGCAGAACCAATACCTTGTACACCACTACTGCAAAGTAACTATAAAGAAAGGGACAGGGTAAATGTCAAAGAAAACCATTAACCATTGCATAGGCATACAATATTCTCTAGTCTACCACCTCAAAGGAAAGCTCTTTGCTAAATTCTGAAGAAAAAAATCTGATGCTCATTAACATCATTCATGTTCTTCAGATTGTAATATGAATGAATGATGGTTGGTATAAGGGCACTGTATATGTTTTATGATTCGGTGCACAGAAGTTCCAGCTGTATGTTTTCTCCTTTTTTCTTAACTACTTGAAGGATACGAACGGAGCTATGCTCTTTCCTGCAAACTACCAGTGTAATGATTATGAGAGTAGTTAAACAGTGTTCAAATTTCATAAAAAGTATCCTCTCTTGCTGTCAGTTCAATGCTTCAGGCAAAAGGTCATTGAACCTTATATTTTACAATGCAGTATACTTCTTAATAGGTTTATAAAGAAATTCCAGCATTTCATAAATAGAAAGAGGTGGGAGGGGTAGACAGAGAAGAGATAGCTAACCAGTTAGATGTCATGTCTGTGAACATGACAGCCCTTGGGATCCACATCCCAAAGCAAGACATGGTGGCAATGACCTGAAACACAGAGACAAATGTACAAAGTCACCACCCCTGATACTTTCTTGCACATTCTTTTGTAGTTTTGTAGTCTGAAGTCATTCAGTAAAAAGAGAGTTTACAACCTGTAACAGCAACCTATATATATATATCTATATATATATATATATATCTATATATATATATATACACACTCACTACTCTACTATATACGCATACACAGTAATATATTTAAGGACACTATTCTATACTATGCTCTAAAATTCTGAAAGTTTTGACTGGTCTGTTACAGTAAGGTTTTAACTTTGTGAACATTTGATAAGCTGATGTTTTTTTTTAAATCAACATTACAGTGATCTTTATTTTGATATTCAAAATATATGAAAATATTATTTAGAATTAACTAAGTATTTGAGTTTAAAAAGTTGTACAAAAAATAATATAATTGCCATGCTTACCGGAGCTGCACCACTGACCCAAATAATTGTTGTCTTCTTAGGGCAGGGATACTTTCTATACACATAAACACACTCCTCCAGGTAAATGATCAGGGACATGCAGGACATTAGGGTGAGCATGGAATAGAGAGTATAGCCAAACACATCCAGGCCTAGTTAGAAGAGATAGCAGGGGAAAAGAACATAAGTTAAATAATTTGTAAGTCAATTCGTCATTGTGGGATACCCTCATTTATTATTGGCCTCATTTTCCTCCATATTGAAAGATCATTTAATTGAAAACAGGATAGTTTAAAATCCTTCCTATCTTTGGAGGGAGACTGTTATTTTAACCAGCCCCAATGGAACCAAAGCATCCAAAACTGGTCCTTGATCAATTCAATATGGATTGAGATCAAGTACCTCTACAGAATGAACAATAAATAACACAAATCTGTGGAGGAGTGCATGTATGAATCAACATCTAAAGTATGATGAAGTGATACTAAATGGACCATGATAATCAGTCTAGATATTGTTTTAATATGAAAAGAAACAGAAATATTTATAGATCACAGCTGAATATGTTGTATGTTGATAATTTCATCAAGTTGTAATTATTAGGACATCTGACATTCTGTCCCATTGGACTTGATAGAACATTGGATAATTTATAAAGTAAAGCCAATTTAATCATAGCAATAATTTCTTTTGCAACACATTTCTGCTCATTGAGCTTTCTACCAACCTATGATGAAAATAGGACTATATACAATACATTTTCCATATGAATATTCAATTGCACACAAGACTCAGACTTCGGGTACAGGCTTAAACTTGATATTTTTCATAGAAAAAAATAAGTTATCTATAAGAAGCTTTTTTAAACGTAACGATTAGGTTATATGTCGGTTTTTATATCCAGCCTATGATTTCAACAGGGGATTAGACCAAAACACGTTGAAAGTATACGCTACATCATCGTTGAAAGTACGGTGAAAATATAATATAATAGTAGTAGTATAATATACTTTTATTATTAAGACATGAATATATAGTTTTCGATATGGTAATCAATGTAGTAGCCATGCAGCCACATAAAGTGATGTGATTCACTCACCCTTAATGACATCGATAGCCAGTGGGGGTTCTTGTAAACAAGACGGATCGATAGTGGTGTTTAAAGCTTCTTCCATGACGAACCGATTTGTGTGTCAATTGTTTTAAATCTTGAAATAGTGTTTTTCAGTAAATGTTTGTTCGTTTGTTTGAAAGGAATGCAATTAAGCTACAGGGTCTGTATACATTCCAAATCTGAGTGAGCGGAAGCAATAGCTGACAGCTAGATAGTCTTCAGGTAGTAAGTGCACTTTGACTTTCCTCCGCCATGCACTACGAACCATATATGAAAGTATGATGAGTAAGAGAACACAGAGATCCATACAGGCTATGGCACTACCATCACACACACGCATATTTTCACCTTGTATTCTCGAAGTCCAGTACACCCAATGAAAAGAGTAAAATATAGTGGGAAATATGACCAAACAGTACAGATTAAATAACAGACACTAATGAATACTCACCAGTTTATTATAAGGACAGGTGGTGCTAACGCTGCTAGTTTTAAATTGGTAACATTTTAAAAGTACACCTTTCAGCTCTCATTTTGACAAAAGTGCAGGCCGTCTTTCATTGTTTTTCACATAATAAATATCTCAAATGAACATCCACAACTGCAACATTAGTTTGTCAAGTTTCATTAATTGTGTGGATGTTTGTCCAAAGCCACATATATGTTTCATTAATTGTGTGGATGTTTGTCCTAAGCTATATAGCCTATATGCGTATCTATCTATCTATATATATATATAAAAATACATATATATATATATATGTTTAAAACTGTAACGCTCAATTGATGTGACCTATATAGGTGAGGTTAATCAAAGTACAATCACACATTTCATCTCCTACGGTTAATGCACAGTGCGTTCAGGTGAATGGCGGAGAGTTCATTAACCTCAATTCTGTCACATCCACCTCTTCCTTTGCCACTTCTGTCAAACATAAACCTTGAGATACACAGTGGCACCTCAATGCCACAACCCTGCCCACAGATAACCATCAAACTGTTCTACCCACACCACTGACTTCCAAAGCAAACAATGTGTAATCTTAATGATGTCACAAAAGTGAAGGCCACTGTCATTCCCTAACTGCACTACTGTCATCGCTATCTCGCTCCCTGACCTTAGACATGCACTTAGGGCTGAAATGAGTTTATATGCACTGATTTTCACACATTGCAGCTAGAAATGCAGCTAAACACTTATAACTGTTATTATGCTTCAAGTGTTACATTTCTCTTGATGAACATGAAAGTGCACCATGGGTACACTAATAACTCAAAAGCCATAACTTATTAAATACAATGACTACAGATTGCACTGAACAAACTTTATTATTACATTTCAACACAACTACATTTACAATTTAACTGTGTATAAAATTAAAACAGTTTATTACATTAAACTCCCCAAAAATTGTGCATTTAAAAATGTTTCAGTATTGGATTAAAAAAAATCACAATGACTGACTGGCAGGGTAGGTATAAATAGTGAAAATGCATGCAAACATGGGCTCATTTACAATGAATATACATTAATGAACATATTCTGGGAATGTACTGAAGCACAGAAATGCATTGACATAGAATAGGATTAAATTACATATTAAAAAGTTATAAAAAAGACTATTCCATGTACGTCTTAACATGAATGTAATCAAATTGCTCCCAGCCTTTATTTCAAAGTAATTCCGCATGGATCCTAGTAGTGGATTAGGAATATATAAACATTTAATCTTAGTTTTTAAATGTTTTTTTGTTATTTTCCATTCTGTATTATACTAATACAGTGTATGTAAACAAATCATAGTTAAACTGGCTTTATATGGTGTTATACTTAATTTAAGTTAACGGAAGTTAAGGTATGAAGCTTGATAACAATTTGGAAAAGCCAGTGATTGGACCCCTTATGTTGACTGACCTCATATATTGGTTATGTCATAGACACAAATTAGATTTCTACCACGCAAACATCATCCTTTAGAGTACATCAACATAGTAACTTCAGTAACTTAATCCTCTAACTTGTAGGGCAAATCAAACAAAGCCACTTTCATTATGCTAAATTAACCGAAATTACTCAATGTAGCATAGACATAGTTATTTAGTAACGTATTAAACTGTTATATAGTAATGCTTCACACTCATTTCAATAATCCATTATTAGTAGTAACCATCTTTAGGACTGCATGAACAATTTCTGTTTTATGCTATTGTATAAAATGGACACAATCCCACCAAAAACAAATTAATGATTACAATTTGATGTCATGATCAAAGAAAGCAGCATTTGTCATAGAGCACTTTTTGTCTTCATCACCTTTTCATTAAATAATTCCCTTTTCATCTGTCTTTGGATACAAGTTAAATGTACATAGGATGATAAATTAACAGATGTGCTTTGACTATATATTAACACTTTATTTAGAAAATCGTCAAGCCTCCATAGAGAAATAAATAAATAGATATATTTTTACCCAGAAACTCTCTTCATTAAAATATTTGCCAGAAAAAAATCAAAAGCCTTCATTATTACCTATAATATATCTGTCTCATACACAAACCACTCCTTCAAAATTGCAGGCCTTAACGACATAGTAGCACCATGCAATAATACACCCTTTACAAAGACATGGTACTAAACATTTGCCAAATGCCAAAATTACACATTCAAACAAAGTACATTAGATAACGAAAGGAGTGAAGGCACATTTGTCTATGTAAATCATTGAAGACAATGTCTTGCTAAAATGAATGGATTCATTAAGCGTCTGAACTGCTTGAAATGTAAAGTGCTAACATCAAGTGATATCTGTGTTAATGCCCTTAGACAGCCTTTTAGACAACCTTGGCTTTCGTGGCCATGGCTCTTTTGAACTACCAGTTACAGTTTCAGGATGATTAATACAAAAAGGTTTTCTTTACATAAACAAAATAAACCTCATACAAACATGCAAACAAATTGTTTGTGAGGTGTAAAGATGGTAAGTTGTCAATATAAAACGTCAGTCGACGTTTTGTAATAACAGAAAAATTTATGGAGTGACAAAATAAATAACTCCAAACTCTCAGAACACTTTACGCAGATCTGTGCATGTTGTGGACATGCACATATGCCAAAACCAAGCAACTGCCAATCATCGGTTACACACTGTAAACATTAGTAAGCTTTCTGTGAATTTTTATAGATCAAGCCAAACATGATCTCTTACTAAAGGATAATAAGTGTAACTCAATCCAAAAACCATCGCAGTTCACCGGCAAATTAAGGTAACCAATAATATGCATACTGAGAGAACCATTTATCTTACTGTGTTATAAAAATAACAAATACTAAACATTAAACAGTAAAATAATAGCCCAATAATAAAAGTTTAGAAAATTTGGCTTGAAGTCCCAGAGATAACAATGTCCTTTGATAGTGTCTTTGGTAAGTAACAAATTCAAAGTCTCAATGAGAAAATGCTTCGATTGGATGAAAGCTTAATTCCTGCAGTTGATCTATAGACGCGATGGTGACTAGCCTAAAATAAAATGTGTTGTGTGGGCAGAATATAATAGGATTAGAATGGAAAACATGAAGTCCATCTACAATACATACAGTGCATTCAGAAAGTATTTATACCCCTACACTTTTCCAATATTGTTACAGCCTCATTCTAAAATAGATTTGAAAATATATGATCTTCTCTCTACACACAATACCCCATAATGACAAAGCAAAAACAGGTTTGTAGAAATTTGTGCAAATGTGTACATTTATCAAATTCACATACTAAATACTCTAAGCATTTAGACCCTTCACTCAGTACTTTATTGAGGCACCTTTTGCAGCAACAACAGCCTCATCCTCTTGGGTATGATGCTACAAGCTTGACACACCTGTATTTAGGGAATTTATCTGATCCTCTCAAGCTCTATTAGGTTGGATGGGGAGCGTCGAAGCACAGTTATTTTCAGGTCTCTCCAGAGATGTTCGATTGGGTTCAAGCCCGGGCTCTGGCTGGGCCACTCAAGGACATTCACTGACTTGTCCCAAAGCCACTACTTGGCTATGTGTGCTTAGGATCGTTGTCCAGTTGGAAGGTAAATAGTTGCCACAGTATGAGGTCCAGAGTGATCGGGAGAAGGTTTACATGAAGGATCTCTCTGTGCTTTGCTCCGGTCTTTTCATCAATCCTGACTTGTCCCCAAGTTCCTGCTGCTGAAAAACATCCTCACAGCATGATGCTGCCACCTCTATGTTTCACCGTAGGGATGGTATTGGCCAGGTCATGAGTGGTGCCTCGACACAAACCAGTCTCAGAAGTCTGCAGACAATTCCTTCCACTTCATGCCTTGGTTTTTGCTCTGACATGCATTGCCAACTGTGGGACCTTATATACCAGGTGTGAAACTTTCCAAATCATGTTCGCTCAATTGAATTTACCACAGCTGGATTCCAATCAAGTTGTTGAAACATCAAGGATGATCAATGGAAACAGGATGCAAATCATAGCAAAGCGCTTGAATACTTATCTAAATGTGATACGCACACATTTCTACAAAACCGTTTTTGCTTTGTCATTAGCAGGTATTGTGTGAAGATTGATAAGGAAAATAAATTACATAATCTATTTTAAAATAAGGATGAAATGTAACAAAATGTGGGAGAAGTGAAAGAGTCTGAATACTTTCTGAATGCACTGTACAAAAGATGTGGCCTGAGAACTGTAGTGTCATCGCGTGACAGATATTAAGAGAAGTATTAAGTAGGATTTGTTTCCTAAAGATCCTATTTGATGGCACAGCTGTCTCCTGACAGATGTACCTGCAGACCTTGTGCTCCACCTGTGGCAATGACGAGGGAAAAGATTCGACATAAAAATGCAAACAAAGGAGAAACAGGAAGAATGAAAAAAAAATAGAATACTGTGGGAATTGTTTGCAACATACCTGTCTAGGATTCGCTCTCCAAAGTAACGGTCACTGTTTGGCTTTCAACTGAAGGATGAAAAGGAAATAAATCAGTTAGCAAGAAGTGTACAGAAGATTATATGTCTAATTGACTATTCCAGGTAATTTATACCAACTATTACACACGGAATAGTAGTCACTCTTTGAAGATTACTTTAAATTCCCACTTAAGCAAGGGAAACAAAGTACAAAAACGTTTTTGTTTAAAGAAAAGTCGTTAACTAACAAAAAGTCGTTAACTCACCGGTGTCCTCTGACATTGTGCTGACATCTTCTATGTGGTGGATGTTATTGCCGATGAGATAGGGGTTGGCCACGCCAGAGGGGCTGTAAAAGAGAGGGTTAAATATTTCTCACCAAGAGACTGAAAAGTAAAAAAAATGTGTGAACATGTTGCTGTTTATTAATAATAGTCTTCCATCACGATAAAAAGTAACTAACCCTTTTCCATTAGGATGGAGGATGGAATTGGCCCGCTCAGGGTCTATGTGCACCAAACGAGTAACAAAAGAATGTCCTTCACCCAGACTAAGAAACAGGTTCAGGGAAGAGAGTGATTTATCTCTACATCAATGCTGAAGCACAGCGAGTTAGAACGGAAATCATTGAAATCTCTTTCCAATGAATTTATGACAACTAATATGCAAACACTGAATACATTTGAATAGAATTGGTGAATCACCTGGAGTAAATGGGAAATATCCAGTACTGCTTCTGGTCTCCAAAAACCTCTGCCACATTTCGACTGAAGCCTAGCGAGAAGCCATTTTTGTCTTGCCCATTTCTGAAGACAGGGGCCCTGAAAGCCTCTAAAAGTTACAGACAACAACATTGGTTAATTGACAATATTTATCTAAAAACACTGCCAAAATATAATGACAGAAGCCAACATGACTGCTGGGGCTAAATACATTTTTACTGATGCTATAAGAGAGGGACATTTAGTGGCACATAACAGGCCTAATAGTTATGGTGCTATTGTTAAGTATACCGTGTTTGATGAGAGTGTAGTGCTGTGTCAAAAGCATGATAGGAGCTACCTATAGTAGTTCTGTTTTTCCCCACAAGCCATAGATGATAGCTGAACAGCGACATGATGCTGATGAAGAACATGGTTGCCACAAAAAACAGAAACAACACGTGGAATTTGGCGTGAGTGTCAGGTAGCTGATTCTTTAAAGGAGAGAAAAGAGGAGACATGTTAATAACTTTGTTATCGTTATGGCCTTGTTCAGTGTTCCCAAAAGATCTCAGTTTCTGGTGCAGTAAGTCATCTGGTCAACTGCTCAAACTACAGTTCAGTCATTAGCTATAACAGTTGCTTTAACATGGGCAAACTACTGCCTTAAGACAGCGTAACAGGATGTACAAAAAGCAACGAGTCAGCACTCGTGTGGATAGGAATGATAAAGGGTAGTGACAAAAGCAAAGGAGAGACAAACAAAGATAGGTCTACAGTAGGCATGCCCTCAGCAGAGTGACTGATTTCAATACAGTGGTGCTTGGGTAGTGTATAAAGTGGCATACACTGGAGAAGACCAAACAGTGATCAAAAGGGGAATCACAAAAAAAAAAGAAAAGTTGTCCTCATGCTCATAAAAGCGATTAATAAAATGTCAACATTTGATTATGAATATACTTGTAAATATACAGTAGTTTGCGCCATTCGGTTTGTGACCTTGCAGTTTGCCTTCACAAGTGGCAAAATCGTTCTTAATGAGCAAAACAACCAGATGGTGAAAGCTTTGAATTTTACCTCAGGACACTGCTCAGCAAATCTCCTTCGGCAAAGCTTTAGAAGTGTTAGAAATAGACAGAGCGTTAGCAAGGACAGAGTGTTGGTAACACAAGTGAAGAGAAGCAGAGAAAGACCGGAAGGCAGACATAGAGCTGAGGAAACTAAGACTGTTGGCATCACAGATAATATTAGGTTCATTGCAGCTTTTTTTTTTACTTACTGTCCAGAATCGGATGAAATACTGAAGGACCGTGGCAGCAATGAATGCACAGTACATCATAGAGTAGGCCAGGAACAAGACAAAATACTTGTAGTTTGAAAAGCCAACACAGTTATTCACCCTACAAAATATAAATGAGGATAAAAAATTTTGCAATTAATTATAGTGTTGCGTATTTACCCGCTATCACATTTTTCATATTGATTTGATCAGATGTTTAACTAAAATCTAGATAAAAGGGACCCCAAGTGACCGAAAAACATTACATTTGGGTCCTTATTCAATTAATTCTTTACAGAAAGTTAATCAATCTTAAATGGAAGTGCACCCTTAGACCTAATAGTGCATTACGCCACCATGAGCAGCAATGACCAAACCCAAACTCTCCCTGTAGGTACTCATCAGCCTCACAACACAGTGTAAGACTTCTGGGCTAATCACCAATGCAAAACTACTTTCACTGACTTCCATGAGGATCTCACGTTTCTTTCTTCCAATAACGCAAAACAATCGACAGGAGGAAATAATTCATATAAATTACATACTTACCATGGACAGTGATGGTCCATCTTCAGCACACACCTGAAAATGAAACAAATAACGAGGAAGAGAGAAAATGTGTTACTACCTATCAAAAGAAAAATCATACAATGTCTTCAAAATACAAAATTAAATTGAAATGCTAGGGTTACGAGGAGGTGCTGCTTTAGTAAATTAAGGTTTGTTCACACATACGGACATTTAGAAATTAGAACAGAAAGCCTTTTACTCTTGCTTCTAATGGAGTCACACAGGAGGAAACCATATTTTACTTAATAATACTAATAAGTCATGTTCTCCTGGAATCAATACAAATACATACAGACATCCACAAAAGTAAAAACCATTTGTCTGTACTTAAAATGCAGCAAACAAACTAAAACCAGCAGGAATATCAGACCTATTCTGCTGAATATTACATGCATAAAAATTGTAAAAAAATAAAATAAAATTATATATATATATTTCACCCCACTGAATTACATTTCAAAACACACAGAATACAGTGTGATAATATCCATTATGCCATAATACAAAATGAGCACTACAGAAACCAATATTTAGAATGGACTAGGGTTCAAATCAGATAGGGGTTTTCAAGTGGGAACCTTCCATCCAGGATGTTTTGTTAAATTGAGTCAACAACATCTCCGGAAGGAATAACGGTGAGCAATGACATCTCAGAGCCACCCCCCTCTATATACGTTCTCGGCACGGCCAAATAATTGAATTGAAAGAAATAGGACATATTACGCTGTAAAATATCCCTAATCTATTGCTGCAGGATCTTTCCGGTAGCTCTACGTGGATAGTCTACTGAAAATAAATAAATCTGATAGGTTTACCAACAGATAAGCCACTAAGACAGAAGCCACTCACATGTCACAAGTAGAGCAGTGATGACAGCGGTCAGGTTTGATGACTTGACAGTGGTCACAGTAACGGACAGCTGTGGGAAATACAATAAAAAAACATGGCATCATCACAACATGAAAGCTTTTCAATAAAATTCTTTCAATCAAGAACAAGGACACATTTTTAACTGGTTAAGATCGACACGGCTTTTGGAATAGCTGTGGGCGAGGAGAAGTTGTGACACTCACCTCCTGTCCCAGTGCGCGTGTACACTGGCAGCTCCCTGGCCACTTTCTTTAGGATCTCCTGCTGGGTCTCAGGTCTCTCCTCTTTTTCATACAGCTCCTTCTCCACTTTGGGCAGGGAGAACTAACAGAGAATAATATGTTGGTTACACAAACTAGCTTCAGAGCTAGGAATTTCAGACAGTGTCTTCCATACACATTTTTGTTTACAGCCTACAGGTGTCTTATAAAGATAAACAACCCTTTGTTTCATGTCATGTTTATATTCTCTATGTTTCCCCATGTTGATAGATGACATAGGGAGCTTGTGTCATCTTATATCTTTACCCAAGTAAAAAAAAAAGTCATGGATTACTATTTAAGAGTTCTTACAGTCATCAACATCGATAAAAAAAGATATACCTAAAAAAAATAATTTAATAAAATCTTTGGGACTATACGTTTAAAACCCATCTTTGCTTGACATTATTTATTTATTTATGAGACTTAATATTTAACTATCTTTTTTATACATTTACAGTTGTATCTATTAAAATTTGTCTATCCTGTTTAGATAAGAAAAAGATGCAAGATTCACAAGAACCACCATGTTCAAACAGTCTAATTGCATAGTGCAACAGGAAACACCCTGCCTTTCATACTGAACACGTGGCAATGTGGTGTAGCAAATTGGGGAACTACAGTAAATTGGATTACCGCTTTTGAGGGCTTGGCAGGCCTGGAGCATATAGTCTTCCAGTAAGACCAAATAAACATAATGAAGAACACGTGAAAGACCACCAGGTAGCTGACTGTAACAGAATGGAAACGCAAAAAAAGAACAGTCAGCTTACAAATTTAAACAAATCACAGTGAACTTAATCTGAATCGTAACATTAAATATCACGTGAACTCAGAAGAACTGATTGAAACTAAACTCTATTACTACTGTGTGAGTGTTGCAAACTTACTTCGTTCTGCATTATTTGGGATTGTAACTGTGAGACACACAAAAAGAGGTCAGACAGAAGAGGGCTTAGAGGAGGCCAACTGGTTAATGTTGATCTGAGTTACAGTACTACAGTAGGCCTCTCACATCCCTCCTGAACCCCAGCCCCCACCCCCAGCAGCAGCAGCCTGGCACTGCCAGTGGCAGACCTGCCAATCTAATAGGCCTTTGTTTGGCCTGCTGCAGGGATGCCCTGGACTGACTGCTGCTACTGACTGAAAGACAGGGTGGTTACAGGCTATTGTACAGTTAGTCCGAGCTTTGCCGATTCAGACAAAAGTGAATGGAACTGCTACCAAAACCTGTGTTTTGCAATGTGTGTCAGAAAAAGAACTTTAGCTGTTTCGAAGGGACTGTATAAATGTAACACGGAGCAACTTAGTACACATTTATTATCATTAAAATGTCTATTTGCATTAAAAGATAATACCATTTTTCTCTATTTAAATAAAATAATAATAAAATAAGCACCTTAACGAAAAGTATTGTCAAGTGATGGTCCGAAAGTGGAAAGGTTGTCAAGTATCCTATTTGATGAACATCTAATGGCAAAAAACATAGCTAGGCCAAAATCTTTTTTTTTATATAGTGTCCTGTTGAGTCTCAAACTGAAACACTTAGCAGGCTGTACCCTTACACGCAAATCTGGACGCCAGTTTTAATGTTTGTGAAGGATTATTATTGCAATTGCACGAGCTAACATTAACGGTAAATGAAAGGAGCCAGCTATTTTGCTGACAACTTAAGTTCACACAACACAATCAACACAGAACATTTGTATAATATTGTGTACTTACAGATGCAAAGCTCAACAACATAAGCATAATACGACCATCCAACCACCAGATTTATGAAAATAACAGGAATCCAAGCCAAACCCTTTTGACAGCATCTCAGTACGTGAGAGGGCGCCATCTTTAATCCGTTTGCAGAACTATGGGTGTGACGTCAAAGTCCTTTTTTCGTTACTGGACAGACATTGGGCTGTTCCAGGCCGGCTACCTGTATGTATACGTCATACGAGAGTCAGACAGTTTTCCCATAAATTGGTGGAACGTCTACGACTCAGACATTCTGCAACACCCGCATTATCAAAACTAGAACGTACGGTCGCTTTGCACAACAAAAGGTTCTTTATATATAAAATCATAAAAACCAGCAGTAACATCTTTTTCTAAACTAAATGGCAAAATACTAGTAGCTTTATTAAGATTCACAGTTGCTATAGAGCTATTTAAAAATTCTGGCACTGTTGCTCACTTTGAACCGTTAATAAAATTGTCAATTATATGACTGATGGCTGCCCAGCAGGTGGCAGCAGCACCGACAACTTTAAATATCTGAACTAATTTCAGGGTGGGCCGATTTATTTTTCACACAACTGGACATTTCAAATATCTTGCACATAGTCCTCTTGTGGCATTGTAAACTTTATGTAATAGTTTACAAAGTTTAGCTCCTTAACCTTTGCTTGTGTATAAAACCCCCTAGTCATCTATGAATGAGTGTTCTCACCTGTTTTTATAAAACTCTATTTTGTACGTTTATGTGGCCTCAAACCTGAATATATGCTTTTATTTCCTTAAATAGGGTAACATGGACAAAATAAGTATTTCTTGGTTGAAACACAGCATGCAGGAGAAAGCTGGCTCCTCAAAGGTTTAAACAACAAGGGACAGTAACAGAAATGACACAAGCAGGGAGCACTGAAAATAGAACTTGAGGTGTAAAAATGTAACACCGAAGATAATTGAGAGAGAGTATCAGCATCACATATATCTCTTTAGCAGGAGTGCCAGGTTAAGGCTCTGACTCTCAAACTTAGACAAACTCAGTGAAATGCAAAATAGATTCCACTGGAAAGTGTGTGTGTTGATCTGTGAAAGAATGACAGAAAAAGCGAGTATATACAGTACATTGGGTACAAATTTCAAGGAGTAGGAGTAGATAATGTAAGGGAGCAATGCACTGCCCTAGACATGATTTATCAGTGACATTAAATCTTCCATATTGATATATTTCCACATCCTCCTTTATTCCACTGCAATCCAAGATAATTCCATATCCTACCAATGCGGGAATATAATAAATGTATGATTTCTATTGATTTATGGTCCTACTTTCTTGTTTAATCAGATATTTTTTTTGGCAAACAGTTCTGTTCAAAAGCTCATGCTATAAAGGTAAGCAGGTGCTACTAAATAAAATAGTAAATATTCTTGATTATACTTTAAGTGCATATGCATTGCGGATAACCAATCAATACTATCTATTAGGTAATCTATACTGTATGTTACCACACTAAACGTAAATTAAAACCTATGAAAACAGTGTGGGTCACTCTCTAATACAATTGTGGAGTATATTATATAGGTAAAACAAAAAACACACTGCAGCCTGAATCATGAAGACTCTTAAGGAGATGCATCAAAGATGTACACACAAATGAGGTATCAGTGCGACAGTACAAAACAGACAGAGAAAGTGAGAAAGATCCGAGTTGTGTCTAGTGTGATGATGACATCCTCTGGCTCTGCTCCATTGCTGACGAAAGCTGCTGAGCCCCCCAGTTTCCATGGAGACTAGCAAGAGCAGCCGGAGAAAAAGAGGCAGAGGGGAGGGGCATATGGGAGGGAGAACTAGAGGAGAAAGAAGCTAGAAGGGAGATAGGGAGCGAGAGAGAGATACGGAGGGAAGGAAAGACAGACAGCGAAAGGGATAAACAGACGCAGGAAACGAACATACAGAAAGCAATATACAAAGCCTGTGTGCAAGGTAATAAAAAGGAGGAGCGATTATTATAATTACTCAGTCAGCAGACGAAGAATATTTAAGGCAAACTATAGCGGAATACTGATAAAGGGAATAGAAGAACGAACATACAAAATGGATGTACAGTCAGAGAGCTGTGAACCCCCGCCATGCGACCCCCAGCCAACGGGGAAAATCAGAAAGGGATTTAAGCTGTTTGGAAAACACAAGCCAGGCAAAATCTTCTCCAAGCGCAGCAAAGGTGAGGAGAACAACAAATCACCTGTTTCAATGTGCAAAACCACAGATGGATTATCAGAGACTGTGGAATCAGAGCAAGAGGCAGACATGGAGAAGGAGCTGATGAAAGAGCAGGAACCCGAGGTGAGTCAAAGCAAGGAGGAGGCAGTGGAGGAGCCACCAGCTGATAATGTTGACCCTAGCAAGTCCCCTCCTCGTCCTTCTATCTCCTCAATCACCTCTGCCAAATCCCTTGGTTTCTTATCGTTACTACGAGGGGGCCGGCGTGGAGGGGGAGAGCGCCGCGTCCACACAGTGTCGCAGCCAGCGTCACGACAGCGACGGGGGCTGAAAGGTCTCTTTGGCAGCATGCGCTTTAGGGAGAAGGAGGACAAGGGAGAGAGAGAGGAAGCTCCTCCGAGCCCGCTCCTCATGTCCTCCCGAGCAAACAGCGTGGAGATCATCAAAGAAGATCTGACCCTGACACCCAAAACCCAGCCTCGCTCCCTGGGCAGCCCTGAGCCTGAGTGCTCTGCTCCAGCTAGGAGCCCCACCACATCAGATAGCTCATCCAGAAGCCTGACAGAAACCACAGCTTCTCTGCCAGCCACATCAAATGTGAGTAGCTCTGATCCGGATGTACCGCCCCCTCTACCTACTACTGAACCCCCAATGGATCCTAATGTAGATCGACTGAGCTCTTTGCTTGCAGACATCTCCTCTCTCTTGACCTTCGACTCTATACAGGCAGGGGGAGACCTCATCGCTGATGTGGAGGCGGAGTGGGGTAAAGCCAGCCGAGCCGTTGGCATGACAGAGAAGTTCTCCCCTACTGTCTCTACTTTTAAACCCACCCCGTCTGCCACTCTTTCAACCAGCCCAAATGCTTCTATCTCTTCTACCACCACCACTGCAGTTAAACCCCCGGCTGCCCCTGGCACTACACCTTCTCCGATTACTTCGACAGCAAAGCTGACCAATGCATCCGCTTTCCCTATAACGGCACCCAGGTCCACTTTGGAATATGCAACAAAATCTACCACTTTAACTTCCCCTTCAATCAAGCCTGTTTTTACCCCTGCACCGACATCTAACCTAACTATTGTCCCGCCAGTGAAACCCACTCCTTCCCCTAGCCCCACAACGAAACCCTCAACCCCTCCAATAACAGCAACAAGCGTTTCACCTATTCCAAGTTCTGCCCCTCTAAAATCCTGCACTCCTATAACGGATAAAAGCCCCCCAAGCTCCATTTTATCTACCAGCACCCAACCAGCTCCAGCTACTGTAACGAAGCCTCCTTGTATCATCCAATCACTTAAGCCTTCCACTGGCCAAGCAGCCACATTAGCTACCCCACCGAGTACTGCAGTCTTAAAACCCAGCCCTGTAGCTGTTCCATTTCCTGCCTCAACCAATCCCACCCCTGTTATCCACAGCCCTCCATCAGCGGTTCAGGCCACATCATTGGAATTGAGTTCCAATGCACTCTCCCCCTCTCCACTCTGCCCTACTCCCACACCTGTCCAAAGTTTGGCTGCAGCTAAATCTCAGTATACTCCAACTTCAGTTCCCCAACTCTGTACTTATTCTAATCAAATCCCACCTCCTGCACAGACTGTAGTCTCTAAGATGTCTGCTGCCCCTACGCCCACCCCTGCCTCTCTACCAAAGATCCCTCCTGCCCCCACCCCCATCTCCATAGATGCACCTAAAACCCCTCTGGTCCCTGCCTTCGTCCCTGCCCATTCTGACTTGAATCAAACCCCCTCTGCCCTTCTGCCTACGAAACACCCTGTAAGGTCTCTCAATACCAATGCACTGGCAGCTACTTCTATTCCAATCTGTTCAGATAAAACTACTTCCACTTTTACCCCAGCCGCAATATCTTTATCTAAAATGTCCCCTACATTGGCACCTGCCCCAGTCCCAGCCCCAGCCCCAGCCCCAGTCCCAGCCCCAGCCCCAGCCCCAGCCCCAGTACCAGTCCCAGCCCCAGCCCCAGCCCCAGCACCAGCCCCAGCGCCAGCCCCTGCCCCTGCCCCAGTTCGAGCCCCAGCC
>JAVQIZ010054867.1:0-28313 GCA_036023535.2 Galaxias brevipinnis
TTGGATCCTCACCTACCCATTGGCTGAGATTTGTCGGTGTTGGCAGTACGTCATAGGTTGCCCTAACAATGAAGCTAATGTGGATTCCATTCCCCACAAGTCCATCCAGGTCATTTTCCTCTGCTCTACACTTTCCCAGTTCATCCATCGCCCTTGTTTGGCTTATGAGACAGTTTTAGCGCTGCTTACTGCCTCCTCTTGCTTACGTATCTGTTCTATGACTAATTTGCGTTGTTCCAAAGGGGTTGCTTTTGACAATCTCGGTTTAGTTGTACCAAGTCCAAATCCTCCTCGTCCATGTTGTACTTGTCCTATTTCCGTATGTTTAGAGCTGCTTTTGCTTGCAGTACTGTCTCTTTTGGATTCCATTTCCAACCTGTTGCTAATGTGGATACAACTATATTCTTAAACATTAAGACAGCCTTTTTAATCAGTAGCATAGTGCTTTTCATTAGTGTAGAATTAGTGCAGCATATCTCATATCTTAATAAGAATACTTCATATCTCATATTTGAATTGAACATTTATATATAAATTAAAAAAAACATTTCAATGTGAAGCTAAATATTGTTTAGAAGAAATGGTCAATGTCTACAGACCGTTATTAACGTAAGATCAATTCGTCACAGTCTACAGAGGGTTATTAATGTATACGTATGGACCGCTGCAGCATACTTCATCTCCTATCTTAATATGTTTATATTTTAATTCATTAAACAATCTCAAAGTAAAGCTAAATAACTTTTAAACTTTTTTTTAAGTGTAAAATCAAATTGTCTAATTGTACAGACCGTTATTAATGTATACGTTTGGGAATCCTGAACCAGTGTCAGTGCGTCAGTGACAGGCTATATGAAAGGACTCATAGCGCGAACTCGAAATGAAAACCAGAGGACAGACAAGGGGACAGACAAGGAAGCACTGGCGTCCAAGAAAACGAGTACTGTTTTGCATGACGTTTTGAACGACAGTGTCAAAGTTATGGAAGTCAATAGCGGCCAAAATTCTAATGAAAAGGCAAACTCGAAAATGTCAAAGCAAAAATGGGATTGCAATTTAGATTTCAAGTTATAGAATAGAGGGGGGCAGGGTGCGGCGTCTCAGATTAAGGAATTTTTTATGAGGCAGAAGATAAAAATTCTTTGATTTTCACAAGGTAATTGAACGTATTTTGCAGAAAAAACATAACGGACATGATTTATACGTTTATGCAGAATATTCTTGTTTTAAAAATGATTGGAGGGGGACTTCAAAAACTAGATTTTTACTGGAGGGGGTCTTTAAGGTTTAATAAAAATAGCTGTTTATGTACGTTGCACATAAAGTAACAGAGGCCTTGCTATGTATGCAAACGTTAGTTTAGCAATAGTAAATCGCATGTAGATGACATACATCTGCGCTGCGCTTTACGGTTGTCTGCCCTATGCTCTGCGCCCTACCTCGCGGAGAACCAAGAACAACATTCTTGGCAGGTGCATGCGGTTTTATGTACACGTGTATATTACAGACACGCGGCTCCGCGCTCCATCCAGTTTCTGAGGAGTTGTGCGATCAGAGGTGAGGCTAAACTGGCCGCTGCCTCACTTTTGTGTTCTCGTACAGTGTGTAGAAGCTCTGACTCAACACGAAGTTAACCCGTGGCCAACGAAGACAAAAGTTGTAGTAAACTTTACCATTTACTGTCACACTTGCTCTTAACATGCTGGTAAAACCTGTAAAACAATACAGCAATATTCAGTGTGTGTTCTTAACTACACATTACGTTGTACATAGTTGTAAATAAACCGTTTTTAAATGACTTATCAAACATTATTTTAAACTAAATAATAACTAATATATCATCTTTAACATGTCTAAGGACAAATATACGAACTTACAGCATTGCCACTATGATGCTTCGTACTGGATGCTAGTGGATAACTTTTTAGACTATCACAGGTGTTTCTTTTGTCAACCAAAAAGAAACCGGAAGTGCCCGCACCAGAAGCGATTGCGTAATTGTATGCTGCGACCGGACAAATAATATACATTTTACAAATGAGTTTAACTATAAAGTAACCATCCTGTTCTCACCTTCAAATACCAACAGGCAACAACACATTATTTACTTTGTTATCTTTACCAAAGGAAATGTAAACAAATGCCTTAAGGACAACACACTCATTGCTCGTCTCCATGTAGGGGTTAACCTATTTTCAGTGGAGCTCCGCAAATTTGACGATTTTAACTGTGAAAAAGATTGGAATCACACAGAAAGGACAAATATAGATCTATATACTGATTATACAGTAGATCAGTGGAATAATCCTTAAAATGTTTTTTTGTTTAGTTTTAGTTACTTTTGTAGTATTTTCATTGGAGTAGGCCAGGCTATCCATGAAAATCACAAACAGAACCGTGACAAGGGGCAGCCCTTGCGGAGTCCAACACCCACTGAAAGCGTGTCTGACTTTGTGCCGAGAATACGGACACAGCCCTCACTCTGATTATATAAGGACCAGATGGCTCGTAGTAACGGCCCGGTACCCCATACTCCCGCAGTACCCCCCCACAGGACACAGTCGTAGGCCTTCTCCAAGTCCACAAAACACTTGTAGACTGGATGGGCCCCGTGAGGGTAAAGAGTTGGTTCACTGTTCTACGACTAGGACAGAATCTGCATTGCTGCTCTTGAATCTGAGGATCGACAATTGGTTGGAGCCTCATTTCCAGCAAGCTTTCTCAGGTAGGCTGATAAGTGCGATGCCCCGATAATTGGAGCACACCCTCTGGTCTCCCTTTTTAAAAATGGGAACCATGACCCCAGTCTGTCATTCCATAGGTACTGTCCCTGACCTCCACACAACACTGAAAAAGCGTGTCAACCAAGACAACAATGTCCAGAGCCTTAAGCATCTCGGGGCGAATATCATCCGAACCCCGCACCTTGCCACGGAGGACCTTCTTAACTGCCTCAGTGACATCTGCCAGGGATATGAGTGAGGCTTCGAACTCTCCCCCTCCACGGAGGACGTTAGTGGGATTATGGAGTTCTTCAAAGTGCTCCTTGCACCACCCAACGATATTCCGAGTCTGGGTCAGCAGTTCTCCTCACCTGCTCAACAGAGCCTGGGCCAAACCCTGATTCCCCATCCTGAGCCATTTAACAGTTTGCCAGAATGTCCTTGAGGCTAACCGAAAGTCCTGCTCCATAGCCTCCCTGAACTCCTCCCCACATCTGGGTTTTTGCTTTTGTGACCATTGAAGCAACAGCCCTTTGGCCCGCCCGGTACCCGTCTGCTGCTTCAGGAGATCCCTGGGCCAACCAAGCCCGAAAGGTCTCCTTCTTCAGCCTGACCGCCACCACAACAGGCACCGACGACCTTCTGACCACAACTCCTGGCAGCTCCTTCCACAATGGAGGTTTTGAACATGGGCCACTGGGATTCCGTACTCATAACCTCCCCCGGGATGCCCGAGATGTTCTTCCGGAGGTGGGAGTTAAAAGACATTACGGACAGGGGCATTAGCCAGACGTTCCCAATTCACCCTTACTACATCTCTGAGTTTACCGGATCTGTCCGGCAGCCTCCCCTGCAATCTGATCCAACTCACCACCAGGTCGTTGTCTGTTCACAGCTCAGCTCCTCTCTTCACCAGTGTCCAAGACATATGGCAGCAGATCTGACTCAAAGTCGATCATCGATCTGCGGCCTAGGGTGTTCTAGAACCATGTACACTAATGAACCTCCCTATGCTCGAACATGGTGTTTGTTATGGACAATCCATTACTAGCACAGAAGTCCAGCAACACTCAGGTTCAGATCAGGCAGGCCAATCCTCCCAATCACCCCCCCTCCAGATTTCTCCATCGTCACCCAGGTGAGCGTTTAAGTTTATTTAACAATTAATTTTCCACAAAAAAAAATCAACTGGTCTGTATAGATTAAGGTGTAACACGCTTTAAACAACATCTTTATTTTTCTTGTAAACAGCATAATTCAATTCAGTAAGCTCCAAAATCCCTACAACCAACCTGTTATTTACAACTAATTCATCAAATACTGTTAGGGAAGAAACAGTAGGCATTAGGATCTACAATAAACCTTTTTATTAGGACAAGAGGCATTGTAGAAGATTGTTACTATAATATTTTCTGCTAAAATAACCACAAAGCTAGATGGTGATAAAAAAATTATCACCCAAGTTGGGTAGGCAGCAACATTGATGATGCATTATCTAAAAAGGCCTAAAGCTACCACACCATGCTTGTCCCAAGTAAATACTAAAGATAGGTCAAACATTTTGATATTTACAATAATTTTCCTAAATCAAGGGATATGTTTATGGTTTCTACAAAGATAGAAACGGTACTCTAGATCAAAACAAACAATTGCTTTCAAGCTTTACTGCATTTTTTTAAAAGTATTTTCAGTCATTATTTAGAATAGAAAATTAATTCCCATTATAGCCCACTTAAAAGTAAAATAATGTTAGCAAAATAAGTTGCACCCACTTAAACATGTAGGCAATGGAACATCTGTGTTGAAGAATGTGAGTATAACAACTGGTAAACAGAATAGCATGAATTATTGCATAGTACTGATACATTTTCATTTTGGAAAATGTTTTCTTTCATGCATCTGCTGTTTAAAGCACAGCAATATTCAACTTCGACTAGAGAAAAAAGAATCACATTTGTATGTGTCGTTATATTTCATTGGGTGGTAAAGCATTGCAATAACATTCTGTAGGGGAACATGAGAAAATACTATGATAAGTTTACATATTACATGTGCTCAAAGAGCACAGTCTGTATGGGATAAACATTCAGGCATGGAGAAGTCAGGAAAATCGTTCACAAAGTGCTTCATGGTTGTTTCAACAACAAAGGATGCAGCATAACCTAAAGAATTATGTAGTACAAGTAACTGAGGAGCTTTTAACTATGTGCACACTAAGCCTACATATAACTGATAATACAATGCAACTTTTGGCCAGCTTCAGTGATCTCCAAAAATAAAACAATACTCTAGCAGATTTTAACTGTCACAAAATACATCAAATCTATACAGCCCAAATGTTTTCCTTCAGACACACCTCTTACAGTGTCTAGTATGTGACTGACCCAACAGCTTAAAGCCAGCTAGTCTATCATTTTAGACATTTTGAGCTTTGTTAATTTATTTCCAGAACTCACAACCAAATTTGTTAATGAGAGCCTGGTTGAGCAGTTGTCAACCCACTGACACATCAACAGCACGATTTAGACAAACATAAGTACTCCAGCATTTAAGAATGGCATTGTGGAGAGAGGAAACTCAAAGATCAATACGCTAATTGGCCGGCATGTCATCGGAACTTACATTGCCATTTTATTGTACTTCAGACCGGATGGTAGGCTTTATGTCAGACTGTTCTTTTGGAGTGAGTATGAGCCATGTTAGGCACTTGGGAATATTGACTTTTTGAAAAACGTGGAAACAACTGGTATCCATAGCTTGTTAAATCAGGGAAAAAAATTCATGGAATTTCCTTTTACCTAGAGTAATTGGTATAAAAGTGCCATTAGCAACAAATGTGTGCAGATAAAGGTCACATGTTCTACTCTATACTGTAACTGCCCAGACTTTCACCTGTAGTAGGCAAACATAAGTTAATAAATGCTAATTGTATGCACATATGGCTAACTGAGAGTAAGCAACTACTAAGTACTGCTAATTTGAATTTTGTGGATCTGTCCAATGAGCTATTTTGCCTTGATGTGGTTGGCTGAATTTAGAGAATAATCTCTGATAGCCCTACCACTGGTGCCTGTCATAACCTTTTTCCCCTGGCCTTATCAAATAACAACTCCCCAAATGGAAATATATATTTACTGCATACATATAGCCAAGAAGGGGTGGGTATCTGTGCAAAACAAATTTAAAACCACAAACAAACGTTACACTGTTGTTTATCTGTCCTTTGTAGTCAGTTTCTCAATCAGCTCCTGTAGCGGGACCAGCTCCTTTCTCTCAATCAAGTTAAACTCCTGTAAAAAGAAGATTAGAAAAAACACATATTTTCACATCTTCTTTGCTCAACTAATACAAGTACTGTTGGACTCATTTCCCTAATCTTTTCCCCCAAAGCTTCTATTCTTGACACATTTGGGGAGGACACACTTAACGATAGATGGATATACACATTTTCAATAGTTATGTAGTTGCAAGAACCTCAACCTGTAATTCTTTTAAATTATTTGTTTCTTCCTCACACACACCAAAGGAAATATGCTGTAACGACTCAGTCCCAATATAATCAACTATGCTTTGCAACACAATTGCACATTTGAAAACAGGCAACATCATTTATTTCATAACTGTACCTAATGGCAACTACTATAATATTATTCATGATCGCCTATTTCTTTATTATTTTGAACCTCGCTAATTCGGTTGGGTTCCCATACCTGAACAAAGAAAATGAAGTGTTTGAAGGATGTGTTAAGATGGGCCTCCTCCTGTAACTGCATCACAGAGTCAAAGTGCTGGTGGTAGATGTGGGCATACACCCTGAAAAGGCGCTTCAGGATGGTCTTGGCCACTGACATAAAGTTTCGCTTGAAGGGGACACCTTTTGGAACAATACAAGAAATAGTTTGCACAAGTTCAGACTGGAAGCAAATTGGCTGCCAGTGCGTCTAAAACCCGTACAAAAGATAGAGATCTAACACAACATAAAGGTTTGAAACAGTGATTGATTAAAACTGCCTAAAACATTTCAAACGTATTGTGTTCTAAATTATTAGCCTCTTTTTTGTAAATCAGGTTAAATTCAAACTAGGCTTTTGACTTCAAGGCATTCTGTTAAATAAGGTTAGGGCTAGACATTCAGTTAAATATGTAAACTGTTGTGGCTATAACAGAATATACATCTAAAAGACGTTTACCGATCTTTGATGGGAAAAGTGTCTCATCATCTAGTTGGTCTTGTACCCAAGTCATAAGGTAATCAATGTACTTGGGAGCCGAACATTTTATTGGCTTTTTGATGTTGGTTCCATCTGCCCAGTGGTACTCATACCTTTGTAAAATGACACAACAATATTGAGTAAAGAAGGGCAGTCAGATATAAAATTAAACAGTATCTTCATCTTTCATGCAATAGAAGCTAATACACAAACACATACTTGGGTCCTGCAGACATGACGGGGCAGCTTTCCTCAGAGCAGAAGTCTGTAATGGTGCCATACAGCATGTTAATCTGGTTGAAGAAATCCACAGCTGAAGGAAAACAAAAAAGGTAGAGGTTAAAAACCGAATGAGAACTGCCTGTGATTGTTTGGATTTGTATGCATCATTTTTACAGTATGGGTAATACATACTCAACATATCCTACAAAAACAAGCTTTTCAACACTCTCAAAGCCTGCTTAGTCCTTTCAGCCTAGTGAATCCAACTTCTAAGATACAGTATCTTAAACTAAACTACCTTTTGGGTTAGTTCTGCATTTCCAAACCAAACAGCAATAAATTGCAGCCAACCCAACAAGTGATGTCATAGGAAGTGTGCATGAGGACATTAGGCTTCCGCTGGTCAAGTTTGCCTAAATAGCAGAGACAGCAAACAAAGCCTGGCTCTTGAAACACAGACAATGAGGTCTATTTACACTCACCAAGAACTTTATTAGGTACATTATACTAATACTGGGTAGGGCCTCTGCTCTCAAAACAGCATAAATTCCTCCTGGCATTGATTCCACAAGATGTTGGAAACCTTCCTTTGAGATTCTGGTACATGTTGACATGATTGCATCACGCAAATCCTGCTGATTTGTTTAGGTGCACTTTCAAGCTGTGGATCTCTCGTTATACCTCATCCCAAAGGTGTTCGTTCTACTATTGGATTCAGATCAGGTGACTGGGAAGGACTCTGAAGAACACATAATCATGAAACCATTTTGAGAAAACTTTTAATGGTGCAAAAAGCATGCATGCATTATCATGCTGTACGTAGCCATAAGTAGATATGTAAATTGTGGCCATGAAGGGATGCCCATGGACAGCAACAATACTCAAACTATAGCATTCAATCAAAGATAGATTGGTATTAAAAGGCCTAAAGTGTGCCAAGAAAACATTATCCACACTATTAAACCACCTTCACCAGCTTGGACTGTTAACAAGGCAGGTTAGGTCTATGAATTCATGCTGTTGGCACCATATTCTGACCCCACCATCTGTGTGCCCCAACATAAGTCTAGATTAATCAGAGCAGGCCAAGTTTTTTCAGTTTTGGTGGGCCTGTACCCACCGCCTCAGCTTTCTGTTCATGGCTGACAGAACTGGAATCGGACATGGCATTCTTCTGTAGCCCCTCTACCTCAAGGTTTGACATGTGCATTTTGAGATGCTTTTGTGCTCACCACAATTGTACAGAGTGGTTATCTGAGTTAATGTTGCCTTTCTGTCAGCTTGAACTAGTCTGGACCATTCTCTGCTGACCTCTCACTCTCATCAAGAAGGCATTCCGTCAACAGAACAGCCGCTCACTGATGTCTGTTCATCTCGAATAGACTGTTGTGCATTAAGATTCAAGGAGCTCAGCAGTTTTAGAAATAATCTAACCAGCTGGTCTGGCTCCAACAATCATGCCACGGTCAAAATCACAGACCAAATTTACCCCCCATTCTGATGATTGATGTGCACATTAAATTAATGTGCAGAACCTTATGCATTGCACTGCTGCCACATATATGGCTGATTAAACAATTGCATGAATGAGAAGGTGTACAGGTGTTTGGCAAGTGTAAATTCACAGTAGTTAGTTTTCCTGAGTGAATTCCCACGGCCCTTAGACAAAATGTTGAAAGGCTCTCAGATAGGTTAACGGGACATTGTAAAAGTGGTTTACTTTAGCTGCATTTAATTGAACACACGTGGAGGCAATATACTATCTACATAGAGCATTACTTAGATAAAGAAGTAATATAGATATATAAAAGTTATTGCTTTAGGTGTAGAGCATTCCAGCTACACAAGTAATGCTTATCTATACACCATTGCTGTTACCAGGTAATAAGTGCTTACTGTTGACGGCAACCCACTCATTCAAGTCTTCTCCCTCAGGCAGCATGACTGCCATTCGAAGGTTTCCACTGCCCAGTGTGGCCTCTGCATGCTTTAACAGCTCGTACTGATGAGAACCCTCTGGGATGTTCTTCTTGGGTTTGAAAGTCTTTGATGAGCGATTTCCACTGTCACAAGATTTGAAAGGAGAATAATCTGGTTACACAAGGAGTGGCAAGTTATCAACGCTACGTATTAGGAGTACAAGTGTGTGGAGAAATTAGTGGGGCCTAATAACCAGCTGTTCCAATTTAAAACCATAGCTAGCTATAGCAATACATCATGTTAACTTGTTATATGTAACGTCAGCTGTTAACAGATTACATCTCCAACTCAGAACACTAACCTCGTTAGCTGCCTAGCCTGACAAAAAAAACTAAAAAACGTTTGATCTGAATAATGATAATGTTGACTTGGCTAACGTTAACGTTGTTAGCTTCGTCGACATAAACAAAATGTCAAAATGCGTTTTGTCTAGTTATGTCGCTAGCAATAGGAAACGTCGACGACTGTGTTAGCTAACACGCTAACATAGTTCCTTGATATAAGCACCTCGGTCGTTAGTTTTTGCTAAAATGATTTTAATTACAAATCCAGCGAATGATGGCAAACTCTGAAAACTTGCTACAACATATATTTTTAGGCTAACCTTGGTTTACTTACTTGGCACTAGGCTAAGCTAGGTTTGCTAGCTCTATACATAAGTTAGCAAGCTAAATTAAAGAAAGAGATCAGAGCCCTGCACATTCACATATACAAAGTAACTTACAAAAGAAAGCTCATTATTTCCGAGACCCCGCGGAGTAAGAAGGTGCCGTAATTGTATAACAAGTGGACAGTGAGCGACCAGTTCGGGTTGTGCACTAGGGATGATTTTTGTCAACTCCGACTTGTCAGTTTCCCAGCGGAGACCGTGTCTTCTTAGTGCCCTGTACTGCGTACGAAACAGCAAACGACACTTCTACAAGCTTCAGGGCAAGCAGAAATTTGAACACCCTCCTTGACTGTAACCACAAACCTTATCTGGTGGGGTTTTGTCTAAAATATGATAGTCTTGTTACTTGTACGATAGGAATAAAACAGTATCACGCCGTCGGACCCGAGTGAACAGTCCAAAGCAATCGGAGCGAGTTCCTCTTGTTTTGTCTGTTCAACAAACCTAAGTTGATCGCTCATCTAATTCTCGCGATGTTTAGAATGGAACACCAATTTCCAGATCCAGGCTGCCGATTTAATGATAAAAACATTTCTGAAGTTACACGTAAGACGCTTTGGTAAAATGTTACATTCATAGAAAACAAAAACCAAAATCCGATATGTTAGCTAGACTTTATATGTTCGTACCCGTAGAGGACAGTGTTGTATCGCTTTAGTACTTTCGTAATGTCTGCTGCAGCAGGAAATTATTGTAGTGCATGGGTGAAATAGGCATTTGGGAATGCTTTCTGCACGAGGTCAAGATGAGAGCATTTCACACACACACACACACACACACACACACACACACACACACACACACACACACAGAGACAGACAGAGGTTAGTTCTAATTGAGGAACTATTACATACATAATGTCACCAAGAATTACAGTTGTTCATAATTAATAATTCGCAAGGTGATTTCGGAAGTGTGACCTTTTTAAAAGAATGGATACACACATGTGAGGGTGTTGCATGTGAGATAGAGTTGTTCACACAATAATCACAATATTTGGATTATTGATGCATATTTAGTTTTATCACCAATCACAACCTATAATTTACGTCTGCCTGGCACTGACAGAATTATAGCCAGGCTGTGTCGGATAACCTGACCAGCACTAGGACCCACCGTGCTCCGTTGGGGAGGTTCGTAAATGCGCCATGAATCTGCTAGCTTGTAGCTAAAACTGAATGTTCTTGGGTTGACAGGCCCATGTCAAAAATTTCCACATAGAAGCATTTTCAGGAAGAAGTCGAGTCAATAGGTTAGTTTAACTATTTAGGTAGCGACATAGCTATAACGTAGCCAGCAACATGTTGTACTTGAATGTATCCCAGGACGGGATAATGTAATGTCTCAGTGTTGACGATTTCATTCTCCGTTTTTATCTCATTACAGCAAACCAAGATGGAGTGTGAGTGGAAACCTGACGAGCAAGGACTACAACAGATTATACAGCTTTTGAAAGAGTCCCAGTCGCCAGATACGTCTACTCAAAGATCTGTCCAACAAGTATCCTTTACTGACGCTCATGCATATCAAGGCAGTGCAATAGCAGGGGCTAGAAGGGAAACAAGACACCACGGTTCTACCACGGTTACTTAGCTTGCTAGCTAAAGTTGGTAGTTAGGCTTTGGTTGTTGTCTGTGGAAATGCTGTGCTGTGCTGTGCTGGGCTGGGCAGTGCAGTGCAGTGCCGTTGTTGATCGTGCTGGTGGTGGTGTTGATGGTTGGCCAGCGGGCGTTGACAGCAAATGGACTAAATAGTTTGCACAGTCGACAATTCACGATGGCTCAGTTGTAGCCTTCATTTGGCTTTTTCTTGTTTTGAGATAAATGCAACTAGATTATAACGGATATATGTGTGTGTATGCTTTAGGTATATATATATATATATTATGACAGTTGAGTGAGAGATGTGAAATAAAATGCTGGAGGTGCACGCATTGTGTCCTTTATGTTATATTTATGTTGAATACTGGTCTTTACTATAATATTAAAGAGACAAGAGACATGTGCAAAACCAACCAGTTATACCTTTACGTTTTGTGCACAAAATGCAAATGTATTATCTTCCTCAACCATGTTTTTTTACAGAGACTGGAGCAGCTGAACCAGTACCCAGACTTTAACAACTACCTTATTTTTGTTCTAACCAAGCTTAAGTCAGAAGGTAAGCTAGGCCTGTCCTTGCATTTTTATTTTTTCTTTGAAACAAAAGCTATTTTAATTTTTTTTTTTTAATGATTTTTTTTGGGCCTGCTAGTCTAGGTGTATGTAATGGCTATTAATCAAATCCATACCTAAATCAGGACTTTTTGGCAATGCAATTTTAGAATCTTTGGATGGAAAACTGTTAGCAGCCTATTGACATTAATGTTTTTTTTGGTCAAGATATCTATTCGGTATGTGAATGACTTGCACTGAGTCTGTTTTACGACTAGAATGTTTGTGCTAGAGTAAGACAGAATGTTTCTGTCTTCCAGACTGCACTGTTGCTATCTTTCTGTCCCGTGTACGTACATCCACAATAATCCCTAAGCTAAATTATATAACTTTACAACTCTCTATACTAAAGAATGCAGTATGAAAAAACGGCATGCAATACTGCAATCCTCAAGAGCTGCTTTAGCATTTAGGAAGGCTATTTTGTTAAAGCACTGGCCGCTTTTCTTGTTTATGATTTGAAGGTTGATTGATTATTCTAGTTTGTGTCTACAGGTCAATCAGTGCCATTGCGTGCATTTGTTTAAACCGTAATGAGACCATAAGAACCCAAGGTTACCTTTTTATATGTATGAGGCAAAACTATCTATTTACATTTATCCCACAACATCCTCGTTATCAATAGATACCATTGTTGGTGTTTGTATCACAGTATTAAGGTTTCTCTGTGTCAGCAAGTGTATTGTGCTTTCCTCCCCTGCTTAGATGAGCCTACCCGCTCACTGAGCGGGCTGATCCTCAAGAACAATGTGAAGGCCCACTACCAGAACTTTCCCAACGGCGTGTCCGACTTCATTAAGAGTGAATGTCTTCAAAACATTGGGGACTCCTCCCCCCTTATTCGGGCCACCGTGGGTAGGCTTACCTTATATTCCACTATTCTTTAAGGAGGAAGTTTTAATAATTTATTCATGGTGGATAAGACGAATCAGAAAATGAAGATGTGCTGTTCCTGCAATGTTAAATAAAATGTTTTGGAATATTGAAACACTTTAGCCCATTATGTATTATAGTGTTGCTCTATTTTGAATAGGTGCATAAGTTGCATCAAATTGCATTCATGACACTGTACTACTGGTCTTTCTATGTTGTCCTTGAATATAATTACTGTTATGATTTGTTATACCAGTCAATTTGGATCTAGAGGCTGTTTGCAGTAGAGAAACAATACTGCACATTGCATTTATGCTTCTTAGATGGTTACTTACGTAAATAGTCTATTTGATCAAATGCTATTATATTTGTAAGACACCCATATGAGTCTATTATTCTTTATGATTCTGTTATTTTCTGCAATCTGAGTGCATGTATGTCTGTGATCTAGATGTTTTCAGTGTGTATATGCATTGCACCGTTGCATATTCAGGCTGCATTTTCCCCCACAGGTGTAAGACTGTAGAGATACTCAATTGCCAGGCATTGTTGTCCGCATGTGCCTGTCTATTTCTGGGTTTTTGATTGGCCCGACGCTCTGCCTTCCGTGGTAGGCTTATCGAGAGTGCCAACAGCAACAGCAGTAGAAATTGGTTGCTGGGCTCTGTTGCTGTGGCGACCAAACATCTGGTAGAACAGAAGCATGAATCACCTGTGTGATGACATCACGCTTCCTGTCCGACCATACCTGTTCATCAGATGTCTACACTGCTGTTTTCAAACAAACTTGACTCACCAGAATCATTGACAGTGACGTGCTCTCCACTGTTCCCCACAGGTATCTTAATCACCACCATTGCTTCCAAGGGGGAGCTGCAGAACTGGCCCGATCTGCTGCCCAAACTCTGCCAGCTGCTCGATTCAGAGGACTACAACACCTGCGAGGTGAGGGCTGGTGCTATAAAATGCTATTCACAGACTAAACTTGGTCTACAGTGTCAAATACTTTTCAAACTGAATTTAATTTCAGTTACCATGATCATTTGTATGTCCTGCTCCAGTTTCTTCCCAAACAGCTTGCATGATGGACTTGCACAAAAAAATTGGATGTGTTGGCATTGTTGCTGGCGATCTATCTGCAAGGATACAGAGATTGAAGGTCGACTAAACAGGGGTTTATTGAACATACCAATGATTTATTTGCACTCCCTGCCTGCCACTTCTTCCAGGGATTAAAAACCGTTTGACCTGATTTTCCTGACTAGACTCCTTGCCATAACCCATTATATCTTTCATGACAAACATTTCAACAGACCGTAGCATTGTGCGTGTGGTTTGGTGCTAGGAGGTTTTTTTAAGTGCTAATAAGAGCTATTGTCAGTGGCAGCGTCCCAGTGTGGTAAGAGAATCAGCTTGATGCAAGGGTATCATTTGCAGTGAGTTGTGCAAGTTCAGGGTCTAGCGCTGTCTGATTGTTATGAAGCTACCCTTTGACTCGAAATTATTTGGTTAGGTCAGCTCTGTATGAGTTGGTCCTCCCCTTAATGCCGTTTATGATTTGTAGTGCTATGCACTGTAACTGTACCATGCTGTTTGTGTGCTTTGACTGCACTTCATGCTTCAAGTCTCATTAGGATTTTGTTTTGATTAAAATACTTATGGGAGCATGTGGAAATGTATGCATTGTTATAATTATGGCTTATCTTGATGTTGGCATCTCAGATGTTTGTGAGTTATTTGAATTCCCTTGACACAGTGAGATTGTCTGTTGCTTCAAATGCTGTACACAGGGTTAATGCTTCCTTGCAACGGCCCCCTAAAATAGCCCTGCTGTCCCATGATGCCTTGCAGTGGCCCCTGGCGGCGGGCCAACAGCAGTAAATAAGTGTGCACACTCACTCCAACTTCACAAATGAGCTGATTGATGGGGTCGCTGTTACAGCACATATATATACACTCTCTCGCTCCCTTTTTTCTCCTATTGTGTCATTTGTAAGCTGTCCACAGCAGCCTTCATGCATATGGGACTACAGTGCACTTACACACACACACACACCGGTGAAATGCAGCATGACGCAACCTGACATCTGTCTTACACTCAGCTGAAGAAAGAGCAGAGACATTGGACTAATTGTATCAACTAAAAAGGCATACAATGGGGCATGTTCAAGATGTTGGTGGCTACGTGAAGCTTTAAAGGTTTGGAAGACGTCCAAGTGGGATACTCTGCATAACTCTCCATCTCCCACTCACACACACTCCAACACAAGCTTTACACACACATGCAGTTGGTCCATGTGTTAAAATACATTCCAATAACTAAGCTGTCTGGCAGCTGTCCGAATGTCTGCTGCTTAGTTTGTGTTGTATTGGGAGGCCAGCCTAAAACACTTACTAGGAAATAAGAACCCCTTGTGAAGGTTGTGTGCCTAGAATGAAGCAATGTCATCATCGTATTAGGGAGCTTCTGACCATTAGGTTGTCCCGTTTTAGATAGTCTGTCTCAGTGGCTGAAAGAGGCACCTCTAAGCACCCCCCTCCCACCAACATGTACCACACCACCCCTAGAGGTCTATAAAAAGCCACCCAGCAGGTGTGAAGTACGCCACGTTTAGACCCTGGGCTGATCGCTTTATTTAAGTTTTGAACCTGCGCACCTTTCTGCTACCTTGATTGATAGCCTTTTTGGTGGGCGTTGACCTGGTCAAGTTCGTTTCACCGGACTTCAAGTCCACACTCAATCAGACGATGTAACCTGGGCGGTGTCTGAACATAGAGTTCATAGGTCACACAAGGAGGAGGAGTTGGACAGGAGGGTTTACCCGCTCTCATCCGCTTACCTTATGAGTAGTTGGTGTTCTTGGACTTAACCCTCGTCCCTGGTGCTGCTGGGACTTCCATTCAAACTCATTGGTATGCTGATGATGCCAAGTCTCCCTTTCCTCTCCCATTCAGGCAGAACACACTCTGATTACCTGTCTGTATTGTTAACCTTCCATGTGCCCCTCCTAATGGTGGTGTCATGTCTGCCCTTGATTTTGTCCTTGGATGTACGTCTCTTTCCAGTCCCACTTTCTTGCAAAGAGTGAGACTGCCCTCCCTCTCCCTAAATCTTCTGTAACCATTCTTAGGTGTCTGGAGTCATATAGAAGGAGTAGTTGCCACGGAAACAGCCCTCAGACCGTCAAAGCTTAGCTCTTTGTTGCGGTTGCTCAGACTCCCTGAGTGACTGGCAGAAATGGATGTCTGCAGCATATTGAACGTGCACCTTCAATCAAAATGCTTTATTTCCCTCAGGGCCACAGCAATAAGGCTTCCTACATCGTTATTTACCGAGACCACACAGCTTTGCAGAATTACTGCATAGTAGATTTTGAAGACGAGTTTGTGACAGTGTATTTAACAGTTAGTTGTTGTTTTTTATGGTGCTACAAACAACATTAAGATAACATAATAAAATATATAAAATATTGATCAAAGCTTAAACAAACAAAATACTGTGGAGCCACAAAATGTGTTCATATGACTGACATGTACAATATGTTCATAGCTTCTAGATCTTGTCACTTTTATCAGGGGTTCATAAAATGCTTTCTTGACAAATTTTCAGTTTAGAGCTGGTGTGTACTAGCTAGTAGGTACATCCTGAGTCCGACCTAAATGATCAGCACACACTTGTAAATATCATTGCTATTGGTTCTCTTTCATTTGATTGCCTTGTTAATAAATGTTTAAGTATGCTTGCAAATATTACAATGTGTCAAGCTTAAGTATCCTGATAGGATGGCTAGGCTGTTTTTGTGTTGTGTTATAAAATGCAAACTTACAAACACAAATTCAAACTTGCAGTGTTAGTATGGTATAGTAACAAGCAGCTGTATAAAAAGCATTCTGTGACTAATATTGTCATAAAACCGATTTTTGCAAACAAACTAAATGTATTAAGATCTGAACAATTCTGAGCAATTAAATGTTTTACAGTTTTTCACAATTTCGATGTAGGCTAAAGGTTAAGCAGCAAATGGAGCCAACTTTTGATCAAAATGTTAGTAATATTGACTGATGCTGTCTTCCATGGGACACCGGCATAGACCATTTATGGACGGGGATCCCTCGTCTAAATTCATACAATGGTCAGTCACATGTTACATGACACTATACGTTGTCAGGCCCTGTGCACGTGGCAGTAATATCAAACCAGTCTAGAAGAGAGCTGATTAGTATGCTTTCTATCATCATCAGTAGAAATACTGTAGCCCACACTGCCCAGTTGTGGTTTAGTGATCTGGTGTGTTGTAAATGGAGCAAGCCAGGGCAATCTTCTTTTCCATGTCCCCATTACACCTCTTGCTATTAGCTGAAAAGTGTTTTCACTGGATCTGCTCCTTTATAGCCTCTTCTGATAAACCACTCTATGGCTCTTTGAATTAGGCATCAAGATTTAGTGGCTCTGACAGGTTGATGGCCTGATGCTTTGTCCTTGAGTCTGCTGGATCTATGAGAAGGGAGAGGCTGGGTTAGACTGGTCTGACCGCTCATTTCGTGAGGCCTTGGAGGCTGTATATTATAAATGTCTGTGTTGCTTTACAAGGATCACAATTTTTACAGGGATTTAGCTTTTTAATAAACGACAATAAAGGTTTCTTTTCATTATTTTCCTTAGGGGGCATTTGGAGCGCTACAGAAAATCTGCGAGGACTCTGCAGAGATTCTGGACAGCGACATGCTGGACCGCCCCCTCAACGTCATGATCCCCAAATTCCTGCAGTTCTTCAAGCACAGCAGCCCCAAGATCAGGTGCAGTGCCTCTCCATCTCTAGCCTTTCAGGTCCATCATGGAGCCTCACTTCTGTTTAGTTGAAGGTCTTGAGCTTAGAGCTTTTTACTTTGGTGGCAATTGACTGTTCTACTCTGGCTGATAAACGCCAGCACTCTGCTGTATATCCATAAGTCAAACAGTGCCTTTCCACCAATGAACAATGTGGAACATGTGAGAAAGGGTATGTGTATGTTGTCTGTGTGTAAATCTGAATAACCGGTGTTATCGTGTTTTCAGGTCCCATGCAATCGCCTGCGTCAACCAGTTCATCATCAGCCGGACGCAGGCCCTCATGCTGCACATCGACCCCTTTATTGAGGCAAGTTACCCTTACCAACATGATGTTTACCCCGCCATCCCACCTCCCAGGCCAAGCACGCGTAGCCTGCACATACAAACACACCAATGCAGGCGCAATCCTTTCCATCCAAAGCATTGTATTTAGCCATGAAGGCATGAACAGACATATACCCAGTGTGTCAGCAGGTGATAGCTAACCTCACCCTGCCACTGTCCTAACTGAAAGCTACAATAGGGCCTTCTCCTGGGAACCTTCCTGAGCCTGTAATTCCTTTTGGAGAGAAGGACCTTGACTGCTGATGGTCACGCTAAGCACTCCATCTATGTCTAGTTTAAGAATCGGACTAAACAAATCAGCTACCGTTTTCACTTTTAAATCCTAGAATACCTGGAAAGGGAAGCTAGTTATTTATACTAACACCGTTTTAAACATTCGCTTAGGCTCATACCCCAGTCTGTTAAATTCACTAATACTGGTGAGGCAGCATGTCTATTCCTGGTTTTTGTCTGTCCACCAGAACCTGTTTGCCCTGGCAACAGACGAGGAGCCGGAGGTTAGGAAGAACGTGTGCCGAGCCCTGGTCATGCTCCTGGAGGTCCGCATGGACCGCCTGCTACCGCACATGCATAACATCATCGAGGTAAAAAAGCACAGAACACACCATGCAGAAATAAATGGATCTAGATCTTTTCTAGTTTTCTCAACTTTGATTGTAGTAGCTCAAACGGACATCTTGTGGATCCAAGTTGCATTACAGATATTTCCTTTTCCAATTGGTCCTTAAAGCTGCTAGAGGCAGTATCCTATAGTAGGTGATTTTGGCAACCCCAACCATTTGCTTGGTGTAATTTTTTTCCCTAAGTGTCGCAAAGAAGACGTGCAGGATGTTCGCGGTCACTGCATATTGTTAGCACGATCAATGACTATACCCCAAGTATGGGCCTCTATTCCCGATTTTGTGACGCACTTCCTTGTGCGCTAAAGCAATTTGTCACAGCTTTGCGGGAGATCATACCTGGTGGCAGACAAATCGAGTGTTAAATATTTAGACTTCGAGAGGACTGATCTGAACCACGATTTTTTAATTCTCCCATAGACATTACAATGTGCTATCAGAAGAAATGTATTGATAATACGTTGATATAAAAAAGTTGCCTATAATTGCTTTAACATATTTTCTGGCGGACAGTAGTGGGCTGAATGGGTTGTATTAACATGGATGGTGTCTCCCTCCAGTACATGCTCCAGAGGACCCAGGACCAGGATGAGAACGTGGCCCTGGAGGCCTGCGAGTTCTGGCTCACACTGGCTGAGCAGCCCGTCTGTAAAGATGTACTGTGTAATCACCTCTCGCAGTGAGCGCTCCCCTATGAACACACATTCTCAGACACACACACAAAGATTTATGATGAAATAAGAACCTTTTAAGTATTAAGAAACTGATGAAAAAGGTGTGACAGAAAAAGGTGCTGTATATCCGTAAGACAAAGAATCTGCCCAAGACAAACATATGCATCTGTATCTCAACAATTTGTTGATTTACAGCCCGTCCAAAACTATACCTTGTCTGTGTAGAGTGAGTCCCCCTGCGGCCGCTGATTAAGACCTTGGCTTCTGATGCCTGCCACCAAACGGACACATTTATGGAGCCATGGTTCTGTTGTGCCAATGATTGCCTGTTGACCCTGTGACCTGTCCATCCTGCCCCTCCGCCCCCAATAACCTCTTTTCCAGGCTTACTCCGGTGCTTGTCAACGGGATGAAGTACTCTGAGATCGACATCATTCTTCTCAAGGTTAGTCTTTGGCTGACTGCCTGGCTGGATGGATTCCCTTCTTGGGAATGGGATGAGTTGGCTAAACATCTCAAGGCCAGGGCGTGGCCCCACATCTCTGATCACGCGTGTGTGTAGGACAGATCAAGAGAATATGTGTTTCTGCAAACACCTCCTTCACTCTACTGCGCCAGTATAAGACCATGCATACATGTGTGGTGTAGAACATGAGCATGTATGTGGGCTGTTCAGCTCCCTGTCAATATTAGTCTCCTGGATGAGCAACAGAAGAGCTTCGTCCCTAAAGAAATTATTGGCATAATTTGTTTTGCTTTATATTTAATGATTTTTCGTAATTTAATGGAGACAACTGGTTAAACATCAAATTGACATGTATTCAAAGTCCTGTACACATGTTGTACGCATCGGTGTTCTTTGGGGTCAGGCTGTTTTAGCTGTATAAAACATATGAAAAATTAAGAATTTAGGCAGATGTACTCTGGTGGTGTTGGCTGATATTTGAGTCACCATCAAAAACAATTTCATAATCTTCGAAATACTTCCCTATACTTTAGGGCCCGAACCTAACATAACCATGCACTCAGTATGAGGAGAACTCCTTATAGTTCAAACCACATTGGGGAGGAAAACACAATAATAATAATAATTATAATAATTCATTGGATTTAGTTTTAGCGCTTCTTCTCAGGACTCAAAGCGCCTTAGAAATTCAGCGCCAATTAGGTACACACAACGAACAGACAGACAGCTATCAGTCTGGGTGATACCACGGCAGCCAATTCGCGCCAGACTTGTTCACCCAACATATCGTAACAGCTTTTCGCACACACAGACAGACTAACTGACTCCAGTTCTATTGGCAGTGCTTTTTAGTCACTGATAGGAGTATTAATTCCTACAACAACTTTAACATTGTAGGGGGGCTGTGGGGGAGTGATGCTTAATTTAATGGCAGATTTATGTAGTCCACAATTTAAATTACAGTCATTTTCTGAAGGCTTTAATTACTGGGGTAAAATTTTACCTCCAGGTCCCTCAGGTCATCTAACCTGGGACTTCTGGCTGTCCCACGGTCTAGGCTGAAGACCAGAGGCGACCGAGCCTTTTCTGTTGCTGCCCCTAGACTATGGAATAGCATCCCACTCTGTCAAAGCGGCCCCCTCCATTGCTTCGTTTAAATCCAGGCTCAAAACACACTTTTATTCCTTGGCTTTCGGTATGTCATGATATGGTCCCGGTATTTTTGCACTGTGTGTGTTGTTATGTTCATGGGTCACTCGTATTTATATATTTTATGTGTTTTTACCTGTACAGCACTTTGGCCAACGTGTGTTGTTTTTAAATGTGCTATATAAATAAATTTGATTTGATTTGATTTGATAATCTATGTTAATTCTGATATAAATAACCAAATAGCCCCTCAGGCTTACAGTAGAATTATACGCACTTTTGATGAAAAAGACACGTTTTGTGTGAACCAAAATGTGTTTATTAAATATAACTTTCGCCATGTCAATCTAAAATTGCCTGTTGTGCCCCTCACAACTCTTCTACAATTTCTTTAGTGTTTGTCTCTAGCTCACGGTTTACACTTTCATTCCTTGGCTTTCAGTACGTCATGATATGGTGCTGGTATTTTTGCACTGTGTGTATTGTTATGTTAATGAGTTGCTCTTGTATTTATATATTTTATGTGTTTATACCTGTACAGCACTTTGGTCAACGTGTGTTGTTTTTAAATGTGCAATATAAATACATTTGATTTGATTTGATTTGATATCTGCTCCCTACCAATGGCTGTTCACTAGTGTTTGTATAAGACCCCGTATGGGGACGCAATCAGAGCAGCATACCCTTGACGCCATACTTCAATGTATTACCATGTATTGCATTGAATTGTTAAACCTGTCGTAAGCTGACTGAAAAAAACTGTAGAACCTAGCTGTGCCCCCCCCCCCACCCACCCACACACTTTTAAAATCAAAATGTTGCCGATACAGCAGTCCCTTTATTCACTAATCTGCATTGCAATGGGATCAAATTCACCATGTTCAGATACACATGAACACGGTTCTCAACCGGAAAACCAAAAAGTTGGATAGGTAGAGGTCAGTGGTGGGAAACTGCCATGACAACCATTCCGATCACACAATAAGGTTGTGGAGGGGTAATGCTCGTCAATGGCAATCCTACTAAATGAATGTATGTTAGGTTGCTACTGATGCTGACAATTATAATATTATTTGTACACGGCATAATTAATTGAATAACTTCAACGTGGGTGCTTGGATACATTTCAATTATTCATTTGATAGCAACAGCCAGTTACATGGAGGAGAATGATTGTCATGCAGAATCACACGCACATTTGCATAAAATGTGTATGCAAACAAAGCTCTTATCTGATCTTTCAATAAGGGAGTCGACACAAATGTTTGCTGAAAGGATTTGCCTCCATTGTTAAACACTTCGAAGGCTTTGCTGGATTAAGGTAAGTATTGAAGGACAAGTACCAATGGCACAGCTACTTCTAAGGTTAACAACAATACACTCGATTATAACAGAGCATATTCCATAAGCCGGATTTAATTCTGCATTTAGAATATCTATATTATATAAAAAAAAGATATTTGGCTTTAGCCTATTGTGAATGTAAGTTGCAAAGAGTTTTTCTTTTGTTGTGAAGCCGTTGTTGTTGTTTGTTGTTTTCTTTGACTCCACCGCTGAGATGACCTGCATAGATCTCTCCCAGCCCAGCTCAAAGCCAGGTAAACCGCCCAATAGCCTTGGCTTCAAATCCCATTTCACAGAAATCCCTGCTGAATTCCCCCGCCAGGCAGCGTTCCCTCCGGTGGATAGCAGAGGGCCTCAGCCATCACACAGGGTTGGCGGGCACAACGTCGTTCAGTGGTGAAAGCCAGCGGTGCGCGTTCGTTGTCGATACGTTAGTGCAGAATGGGCAGGGGGATTTCCTCTGTGAGGCTTTGTGGCTGGGCCAACAGAGACACATGCTTTTCCTCATCAGTGAGATCAGGACCCAGTGTGTGTGTGTGTGTGTGTGTGTGTGTGTGTGTGTGCTTGTGTGTGTAAAAACACATAAGTCATAAACTTGACTTGATGGAACTTCAGTTGGAGCAAACGAGTGCATTTGATTTACCTTGCCTTGGCACTTGAACACCATTCAACAGGCAGGGCCTGACCTGTTAGCTTTGTGAGGAACAGGGAAAAAAAGCACTCCTAAAGGATGCCAGGTTTCTAGGGTGCATTCCTCCCTCGTTTTAAAAGGATACGCGTGTTTACTTTGATTGTTTTGGTTCACATATAGCTACTTGATTTACAACCAGCCTGACAGAGAGAGGGAATATAAAACGATGGGAAAACAGGAAGAGCAAGAACGAAAAGAGAGAGACAGAGAGAGGAAGAGAGAGGGAGAGAAAGAAAAGAGAGGGTTACAAGAGAAAACAAGAAAAAAGAGAAGATAGAACAGAGAGAGATGGAGCTAGAGAACTCGCTAAAGAAAAGAGAGAGCAAGAAAGAAGAGAGACAGACAGAGAGAGAGAGAGAGAGAGAGAGAGCAAGAGACAGAGAAGAGAAAGAGAGAGAGAGAGAGAGAGAGAGCGAGAGAGAGAAAGACAGAGAGAGAGCGAGACAGAAAGAGACAGACAGAGAGAGAGAGAGAGAGAGAGACAGAGAGAGAGAGAAGGGCAGCCATGATTATTATTCACCCAGGGAAATGCAAAGTAGTTTCTCTATTCACTGTGCCCACAGCCACTGTGCCTTCCTGTGATTAAACCCACCACTGTCCTCTCCCTCACTACTCCCTATGGGTTCACCCCATAAAAAAAACCTCTGTCTCTCTCTCTCTCTCTCTCTCTATCTCTCTGACATCCTCACACCAGGTCCAGACCACTACATAAACCTTCTTCCACCCATTCAAAACACACATGCACACACAATTTTTTTTAGTGCAGGCTAAAACCATTATGCCTCACACACTCGTTCACTAAAATAATTTCGTTTTACCTTTATGTGCCTCTTTTTTTCTTCTGCAAACTGTTCCTCATTACTCCATTAAAATCCAAATTTACGTTATGCAAATATGAAACAGAGCAATGACTGTCAGTATTGGATCGACTGTGCGTGTGTGTGTGTTTGGTCCTAAGAATGTCATTAGTGGGAATGAATATTATCCTTCCCTGGGACAGAGGAGGTGGCGGTCTGGGAGTATGGAGCTAGGGGTCTGGGAGTATGGAAGTATGGAGCTAGGGGTCTGGGAGTATGGGAGTATGGAGCTAGGGGTCTGGGAGTATGGGAGTATGGAGCTAGGGGTCTGGGAGTATAGGAGTATGGAGCTAGCGGTCTGGGAGTATGGAGCTAGGGGTCTGGGAGTATGGAGCTAGGGGTCTGGGAGTATGGAGCTAGGGGTTTGGGAGTATGTAGCTAGCGGAGCGTCAAGGAGAGATACACTGTCATAGCACGGCCTGATTAGACCGCCGGGCCCTAACCACATGGCAGCGAGAGGGACAAACACACACACACACACACACACACACACACACACTTATCCTTCAGTGCCAGAGAGAGGGGAATTTAACACACTCTGAATTCAGAGGAAGTGCTGCAAGCAGTGTGTGCTGCCGTTCAGGAAACACCAGGGGGAGTCTGTTAAACAGGCTGGGATATCCCACACTCTCCAAAGGACAATGTTGTTTTTCCACTGATAATGATTTAAATGCCTGTTAGTCCTGTTATTCCCCTGGACTCCGTCAATTAGTTTAGCCGTTCGATTGCCCTTATCTGTTGATCAGTGTTTACTTGCGACTGGAAAATACTGCTTCGACGTTTTAAACCAAACTAACTGGACTACAGCATTTAAAACAGTTACAGTTTATCTTTAAAAATGTTACACACACAAGTAGTCTAACATATATGACATGTTGAAGCACGGTGTTAAAATCTGCAACATGGTGTTACTTTTTCCTCTCAGGAAACCACCACCATGTTTTTTAAAAAATGTTTTCAAGTACCTCTCGGTTTTCCAATAACACTCGCTAAATTAATGCTATTTTCCCTGGATCTCTGGATGGACCTTGAGCAGCATGTTTGTTGCCCGTGGCGATGGGGGAAGGTGAGGCGCTGCATTATGCAGGAGACCACAGGCCTTTGGAGAGGGAAACCAAGCCTCGTTGGTCTGAAGCTGATAGACACGGGGTGTGTGTATGTAATACCATCAGCTCTCTCTCTCTCTGTGTGTACTACCATCAGCTCTCTCTCTCTCTCTCTCTTTCTCTCTCTGTGTACTACCATCAGCTCTCTCTCTCTCTCGCTCTCTCTCTCTCTCTGTGTACTACCATCAGCTCTCTCTCTCTCTTTCTCTCTCTGTGTACTACCATCAGCTCTCTCTCTCTCTCTTTCTCTCTCTGTGTACTACCATCAGCTCTCTCTCTCCCTCTCTCTCTTTCTCTCTGTGTACAACCATCAGCTCTCTCTCCCTCTCTCTCTGTGTACAACCATCAGCTCTCTCTCCCTCTCTGTGTGTAATACCATCAGCTCTCTCTCCCTCTCTCTGTGTGTACAACCGTCAGCTCTCTCTCCCTCTCTCTCTCTGTGTACTACCATCAGCTCTCTCTCTCCCTCTGTACTACCATCAGCTCTCTCTCTCTCTCTCTCTCTCTCTCTCTATCTCTCTGTGTACTACCATCAGCTCTCTCTCTCTCAATGTCAATTTTCTTCAATTTCAATGGGCTTTATTGGCATGAAAGAACAATTGTTCATATTGCCAAAGCAACAGAGGAATTACAGAAATATTTCTTTTCTGCATAAATCAAAGCCTTATACATAACTAAATATGTAATATAATAAACATATGTAGATAATGTGTACACACAAGCACCCTAGTACAGATACATAAACACAGGTAATTATATACAAATTTTACACACTTAATTCATACATACCAAGCATGCATAATATGACATGGACACTACAACGTATAGTACAATGTACTTCAAGCACATATAATATAAATTAAACATACTTAACTTAACAAATACTAAAAAACACAAACACACACATAGATATTTATATATATATATATACATACACACACATACACATAAATATGCATACACACATACACAGATATATATACACACATATACACACATATACATATATACATATATATATACACATACATACATACACATACGCACGCAGACAAATGTGTACACATAAGCACCCTAGTACACATATATAAACACAGGTAACCATATATAAACATATATAGACATGTAACTACAACTGCAGTTTACACCTCACATGAAATCATTAACAGACTCTCTCTCTCTCTCTCTCTCTCTCTCTCTCTCCTTTAATGTGTTTCATTTATCCTTTCTTTTGTTCTCCTCTGTGTCCATCCTCCATCTCTTCATCTTCCTTCTTTTCCTTACATTGTTCCTCCTCTCTGTTGCAGAGTTTGATAAGTTCCTGGAGGAGAGAGCTAAAGCTGCAGAGATGGTTCCCAGCTTGCCGTCGCCCCCTAGTGGTGATCCGGGTGCGGCGCAGGGAACACCAGGAGGGAGCCGGAAAAAGACAGAGAGGCCGGCGGATACGCTCTTCGCAGCTTAAACCTTACCTATGACCTTTACCCCTATGACCTCTACCACCTGGCCTATGACCCAACCAGCGTAATAACAGTGTCCCAGGACAGACATTTTGGTGTGTGTGCGTGTGTGCGTGCGTGTGTGTGTATGTTCCCTGGATCGGTTGATGTACACAGCATCCTCATCTAAACCAGCTCCACTACTGGTCTTCTGACCTGAATCTCTTCTACAGCGTTATCACTGCAGTGGGTTTTGCTACGCTTCAAAAGAATCTACATTTTGATTTAGGTTTTGTTTTGTTTTGTTTTTTTGCAAAGGGTATCACTACATCAAGTTCCATTTTGATACATCATCTACCAGACAATGAATCTGTCTCGTTTCACAACATAACGATCAACAACGATCATTTTGAGACACTGCAACTTCTGCCTAATCCACCCCCCCCTCTCTCTCTCTGTCTCTCTCTCTCTCTCTCTCTCTCGTCCCCCCATCCCTACGTTGTCTTTAGAAAGATAAAGGGATCTGTTCTATTCACCGTGGAAGGCTGTTAATCCTGCACACCGGAGAACAACTCTATTTCCTGAAGAATGTGTTCAGTGTTGACACGTCAGCCCATCCTGCTTCGTACTAGTCAAGGACCCGGGATCTTTTTTCCTTCAGGGTAAAACAAAACAAAAACGAACTGTTTGATTCAGTGGCTGTGAGCTTTGTTATCACCTCTATTGTAATTTACTGCCCTCAACAAAACAACAACATCAACGATTTGATGGATGATGAAAATGTGAGAGACACAAGAAGGTGACCGCATCTCATGCTCACTGCACAAGAAGGGATGTTCGTAAAAAAAAAAAAAAGCTGTTTATAAGCCGTGTGTGTGTGTGTGTGTGTGTGTGTGTGTGTGTGTGTGTGTGTGTGTGTGAGAGAGAGACGCTAAGCTATGTGACGCATTTAGGGTTCTTCCTCCACCTCCAAAAAAACTAAAGAAGAAGTGGTCAGGCACATGTATTTCAAACCTCCCTGTTCTCTCTGCTGTTCTTATAGCCTGATCTGGGACAGAGACGGTTACTATGCCGACCACACCACCTGCATTACTGCATGAAGTGACAGAATCACATCCCTATCATCCATATCAAAATCCCCTTCTGTGACTTAGTGATGACAAAAGGGAATTTCTTCATATTATTTAAGCCTTTCTTATAATATTCTCTACTGGAAATGCGCTGGTTAGGGACAGTGGCCAGTCCAGATGTCCTGAAGTGTCTCCATTAGGAAGGAATATGCTGGATTATGTTTTGTTAAACTTGTATTGCATTAAGCCCTATTGAAACCGCATCACACTAACTTGTCAATGACAATTCACAGTAATGCAGTACTATTCGGAGATTAGGATATTTTCAGGGGCCGATTCTTTAATTGTATTGTGCTTGGCCTGGTGTATATCAGTATATGATCAATGTTAATTTGAAGTGTGGTGTATATTCAGTTGTGCTGCAAAAAAAGGGGAAAACAATTGTTTAAAGGGAGCTAAGTTTGTAGGGGGGCTATTTAAGTGCTTTTTTCTTAGTCATGCAATTCAGGCTTTTTATAACATCAGAGGAAGATATCTAAGCTGGAAAAGGAAATAGGACAACTAGGAAGAGTTTTTTTCCCAAAATGAGTTATAAAGAATGTCACAAGCAGTTTAATAAGTGGTTGTTGACATGAAATTAAAACTAATATTACTTGATTACGAAATCATTGAAACCTTTGACAATGTAATCGTGTCGTGGGCTCAAATTAACGAAACATCTGGGATGGAGGCTGCCCACTTGAAAACCCCAATGACATATCTGCTCTCAACCCAAGTCCATTCTAAAATATTGTCTTTTGAAGTGCTCATCTTGGAATATGGCATAATGGAT
>JAVQIZ010054907.1:0-13179 GCA_036023535.2 Galaxias brevipinnis
ACCAATTTGCCATGGGAGACCCTACCAGGGGCTACAGCCCCCGACAACACAGCTCCCAGGGTCACAGGGACACTGAAACCCCTCCACCACGTTAAGGTGGCGATTCTCGGAGGGGAGTATTAGATTTTTTTTATTTAATTTGAAGTTAAACAAGGTAATTTGGGTTGTAATTATATACTTTACGTTGCATGCATAAGTTGCTATGGCTTTTAATATTCAAGCATGCAACCAACATAACACAATGCTATGCTTGGCACTTAATCAAATCAGATTTTATGGTGTTTGGAGCAAAGACAGTGGATTCCAGAAGAACCTTATGAGCTTTCAGAACATTTTCCTGCGGCACCTGTGAGTATCTGAAATTTTAAGGGTCATAAAACACCTGTCTATAATTTACATATTACTTTCAGTGACAACCTAAAATCATAAAGATCATTATGGATCATCTGGTATTTGACATTGCGACATTACCAGTTAAAATGAAAAAAAAATTAGAAGCAGAAGGATGTTAGTTGGAAACCTGATCATTTTACTGAGTTTCATTAAGTTTCATAGCAGTGTGTTTTCCCGAGCATCCTGTGTCAAATGTGGCAGTTGCTTTTTCCTGTTCTCTTCCATTCATTAAATGTTGTCCTGTACAGCATCTGTGAAGAGGACCTGGTGTCTCGATACAGAAAAATGTTACTCACATTTCCTTTTGTAATAACGATCAGGGTTTGTTGTCGCAGCCAAATATTTCACTAAATCCCAAAGTCCCTTGATGATGCCTGTACTTTAAATGGGGTGATTCAGCATTTTACATGACACACTACCCTGACTAGGCCTGCAAAATTATGCTGATCTGATCTGGTTTCTCAAGAGCCAGTTAGTAAAATAATGCAACAGTACGATATACTACTGTATGTCTGGTTTGGACCCTTTCTCCATATTTATTTGTCTATCTTGCCAGGGTGTTTCGACTCGGCAAACATGACAAGTGTATCTTCGTAGATGTATTCCATATACAGTACTGTGCATATATTTTAGGCAGGGGATGCTACTTTGAAGGCAAAGGGTGGTCACACCAAATGTTGATTTGATACAGATTTGCTTTTTTATGACTTTGTATTTTATGAATTGATAAAACAAAACAATCAACATTTATTTTTATATATATCTGTATTTTTTCTAACTTTAAAGACTTTTAAAACTTTTGCACAGTACTGTATGTTTGAAAGAATCCTAGCACTAAAGATTATATTAGGTTACGTTAAGGATAATGAAGAAACCTTGCTGTAATGCACAACGCAGACAAATAAAATCATGCCACAAAGCAGAGCTATGGTCAGTGTTTTGAGTGAAGTAAAATGTTAGTGGGTCAGGTGGACAACATTGCATGGTTAAGTTTAAGATACCAACAATTGTCATTTGGGGATAATGGTGTTGGAAGCATGGGGGATAGCTTATTACGAGGGTTATTTTTTCCGTTAAAGTCAATCACTCATAAGCATAGGTTGCCAGGCAAACGGTTAGCATTGTCGCTTAACAGGAAAGCACAATTACTCAAAAACAGCTCAAATGGATGTAAATACTACCTGAACGAGTGGAGACACTTTCGGGAGACATGTAAATATAGTTAAACATCCAAAATGGTGAACTGTTTCTTTAAGCTCGAGGAGAAACAGCATGTAGTCCGATTTGGCAATCTCAAACATTGTAAAAAAAAATTATTTGTTGTCTTTATTATAATCTTTGTTACAAATATTTCTTTCATTGGTTTTTAACTTCATGATGTTTGAGTGGTAGTGCTCTTGCTCACGAGTCACAACCTCATTCTTGTATCAAATCAAGTCAAATCAAATGTATTTGTATAGGACATTTCATACACAAAGGCAATTCGGTGTGCTTTACACAAGGTAGGTATTGCTCCACTTGTTGCCAATGATTGTTGAACAACAGTAATGTACAAATAACTAAAACTGAGTCACCATCCTGTTTTAATAATACTTCAAATTACATTGACGTAATATACAGATAAATTACGGTAATAAATGATACGAAAGTGTGACCATACAATAAATAACGTTGTTACTGGATAGACCTTCCCCTGATAAATTAAGATTAGAATTTAATTCATATTCATATGGTTTTTGATAATGTGTCAGAAGCTAGAATAGCTCAGCACAATGTTGAAAAACGTATCAAGGACAGATTTGGATATTACTCTTGTACACGTAAACTGCACAAAATGTTGGTTTAATGTACATTTAGATACAATTAAATAGTAGATTTAACAAACATACATAAATAAAATTGCACTATATTAAGTATGTACATCCTTGGTAAACAAACTAAAAAAAGTTTTGCTATATTCACCGTTTGTCCACTAACCACCTCCTGTTATACTGGACTATATTTTACACAGGCCTATTTCTTGTACCATAATATTTTGCTTACAATTTAGTATTAACTCTATGTATCCATTGAGAAAATTATTGTAATATATGTGTTAATTACAATACATCGTCTACTTAACATTTCAATTAGAGGAAATATCCTATGGAATATTTTACTAAAATAGCTAATATAAAGATAAAAGGTTATACATTCTACATAATCAATCTTCACTGTGCTTTCATTGGATTACCCCATGCTGATTTGTTCATAGCAACATATTGTTTACAGCATTCTATGTGTGCAGCCATTCAGTTGTCTAAAGTCCTTTCCCCCTCTCTTTAAGGGTTTAGAATGTCAATGGTTTTTGGTCCACCTGACTGCTCTGGGTGTTGGTTCTACCGCTGGTTGACAGTTGTTCAGACAAAGACGTTTTTTGTCGTGATTGTGTGTGTGTGTGTTTGTGTGTTACATTGTGATTTCTTTGAGAGTCTCAGAAGTCTGTTGGCCTAATCATCATGGTAGTTGACTTGAGTGAATAGCCTGAGCCTTTCCAGTAGTACCATTTGATGCCATTGAAGCGATTTGAGTTTTGGCCCTGTTGGAAATATATTCCATTCAAATTAGAGGGGCCACAGGCGTCAAACCACCAGCCTGAGGAAAGGGAAAAGATTTTAGTTACAATCATACTGATGTCTCCGTAGATATGTAAGCATTTTGCACAGTTAGAGCTTATGGTGTTAATAATCATTTGAACGATACTCGATGAACACAAATTAAGGATAAAAAGCATAAAAAAATATTATTGCTGAACCTGTATCACCATCCTTTGGGATTATGATAATGGTTTGGTTACTTCATATGGTTATGATTCCCTATGGTAGAGGGATTCCTTTTGGGAGGCCCCTCAAAATGAAAAGAGCTCAAATGGTGACTGCAGGCTTCTGTCAAGCTCCATTGGGACAGCTAAGCAGTTTATTTCAGAGGCAAGGAGGTGGACCTCTATTCTGAGCTCCAAGAGAATGAAAAGAAAAGGGAAAAAAACTATGTTCCCACACTATTAATGACAGCCATTGCTGGGGCTGAATTCCCCAATGAGCTGATCAGTAATTAACTTGGAGCTGATTTTGCCTGAGTGCCTTGACCCTGCCACAAAGACGAGACGCCTTTTAGCTCAACGATTTCTGGGGGAATTGCCAACGCATGAAGTGTCTTGGTTAATTTGAAAGTGAACATTTGTTTATTTCACCAACACTGTTGTTAAAAAAAATAACACTGGTGATTAACATATTAACCTGCTTGTCTTACCTCCTGTTGTGAGTTGAGAACATTTGCAAACGCATTTATCGTTGTCTGCATCCTTTGTGCTGAAATCATTTCCAGGCTGACCAAGGCTACTGATTTTGCCTGCTGTTCCACTATAGCCTTTAAGATGTATCCTGTCAGATAAAAATAGAAAATGGTAATGTGAGGAGGAAATCCCTCTATATTGTTCCTTAAAAGACAAGCTTTTGGTCATAGGAAATGATGAACTAATATCAACATAGCATCTGAAAGTGTCTTTAAAGGACTATGGAGAATTAAAGCTAAGATTCCGTTCCGACTCAAATCATGTGGCAGTATTTAAAGCTTTTTTTTATCCTCTATAAGGTGCACTTTTGTTGTTCTAAGTTATTTGAAATTAGTTATCTGATAGTCTGTGTGTATGTTTTTGTATTATATTGCGCATACATAATTTTTTTTAAATGTATTTGATTTTGTCAATGGTAGTGGTCTAATTTTGGCATTGTTGCAGTGTTGAAAGCATATCAGATTTCTGAGTCAAACACAAATCCTATGGCGGCAGTTTTTATAACATGCACACAAGTGTTCATAAACAAAATTCGATATATTTTCCACTGACCTGTATTTTTGTGCCTCACTTTCGAGATAAAACTTCTCGTATTGTGAGAATGCAACATTTTCTTCCCAATCCCTTAGCTGTATCCTCAAGATATAGTTTTGTTGATTGGTCAATCTGGAAACAAACTCATTTCCTAACCAATGTTCACCAGAAGGTTCTCCAAAACCCTTAAAAGAAAAACGCGAGTTATGTTAAACATTATGCTTATGGTATAATGATTAACGTTTTCATATTGATATGTACAATATTCATAAATCAGTAACCACTTTAAAGTAAATCATATGCACTCACCGTTTTGTACTCTTCCCACGTACGGTGAAAGTCAACACGACCATCAAACCGTTTTTGAAGTATTGTCCATCCACCTCCTTCTGTTTCCATGTCACAGTAAGCCTTTAAACAACAGAAATAGAGGCTGCTGTAATTTATATCTAATCTAATTTAAGATGATTCCTGTCTCTAATAACCTCAGATTTACAGAAGAATGAAAATCTTAATGCATTCTCAATTCAGCCAAGTTACTAGGAAGAGGATGTGGGTGTTATTCCTGAGTGTTATCCCTGAAAAGTATCTTAGGAGTGCCCTTTTGAAGCACAGGCATGTACATAACTAACACAAGACTGGCTGAGAACACTTTAATTTCACCAATCTATTCAAGACTGAAGGTGTACTAGACATTTGAAACCTAAAGAGAAGTTCCTGTTCCTACCAGTATAATTGCATTCTATGGCTAGACAATCTGGGAGCAGGAATAGTAATAGCAGTACTGATCTAGAGTCATGTGTGCCAAATACCGTGGCTCATAGACATAGTTCAAACCCATCCTACCTTAATTTCTTGGGTAGTATTAGGAAGGGTGAGTAAGTAGATTCCACTCTCTTTGTTTCCTGACTTGAAGATGGCTGCACAGTCCATGTATGTTAAGGGTGTATCTTGCATCATTGGGGGTTTGTTGACTGCAAAAGAAGATTAAGCAATTAGACACTTTCAGATTGATATTTACTATGTTAAATAAAACTCTAGCTAACTAAACCTTTGGATGCTTTGCGCTGAACCCACCTCCACTTGGTGGAACAGAGATGGTGTAGATTAGGCTGTTGACGGTCTCCAATAGCTCCTGCTGTTGCCGCTGCAGAGCAGAGTTGTTGGTGGAGGCCCGCAGTAACTGCTCCTCCAGTTGTCCTATTATGGCTGTCTGCTTTTGTAGCAACATCTGAAGCTGGCCCTTTTCCTCCCGAAGTGACTTTAGTTCCAGTTGCCTCTGCTCCTCAATCTCCCCCACCCTTTTCTCCAGGACGCTGGAGAGAGACAAAATGCAAAATGCAAACAGATCTTATGAAAAATCTGTGATCCTCAAAAAGTCACTAACATTCTGTATTTTAGCCTAGGGTTAGAGTTATGATTCACAAAGGATGACGAGGGTTGGGTGAAACTATAGAAGGATCCCATGTACACCTTACCTGTTTTTGTCATTCAGCTTGCTTATCTCATTTGTTTGGACAATTAGTTGTTTTTCCAACTTGTTGGTTGACAGCGAGTTCTCAAGAAGTTTGCGTTCAAGTCGAGTTGTATGATTAATTACCTATAAATGAAAGAAATCATTTGGACATTTAAATCTTCTCAAATTGTCTTAATTTTAAAGTCCTCATCTAAATTCACTCTAATTAAACATATTATCGTTGATAATGAGCATCTAGGAGAACATAAAATCCTAATCGATTGGTCTAAGTTAAGTAGGCTACATTTGGATTTCCTATATAAAAATGTGCCCTCAAGGCAATCTATCAAAATGGTTATTGTTACGTAATTTATAGAGATAAGAGATAAATGCATTTTTTTAATCAGAATTATGCATGGGTTTAAGGTATGGATTTAGAAAAAGTGTGTCATGTTCTATTCTGATGTACATCATACACTGGTCTTGTGTTAAGTCATTTTGTACCTGATGAAGGTTTGAAAATGTAACCTTTGTTCCAATCATAACACAATAAACCTAATATGGCATGGTTGGAAAAATCTGATTTGTGACATAAAAAACACAACAAACAAATTAGCTGACAAATGCCAATTAAGTGCAGATATGTTGGAAAGGAGCAGGGAATGCAAGGGGCTTCTCTTTCCACATTTCAGCCTCAGACATATTTAACTCCTGGGTGAGGGTCTCCTTGATTTCACAGTTTGGAGTAACTGAGCTCAGTAGAAATCCTTTTCTTTACAAGAAATGGAAGGCAGTGTTCATGGCTCTTAGCAGACGGATGTCTGCCTTTGACAAATTGATATACCCTTTCTATGGGAATTCAACTGTGTTAAAAACAGGAAATGCTGTATAGTGCACTCTCAAAAGCTGACCGACCTTTAGGTAAAAGAAAAATAAACGTAGCCCTCCATAACAAAGAATGCATTTAGTACATTTTGGCTGTGCATTAATTTGTTATAGTTGAGAAAGAAAGTTATTGGTATTATTGATACAGACTTTTTTGTGTAGTTGTTAGTATAGATCTCACCTGTGCCTCTACGTTGGTTAGCTTTCGTGTTTGTTCTGCAGTTTGACTCAGTAGAGTGGTTCCTATCTCGATCATGGTCGCTGTGTGATTTTGCACGGCGTTCTGTTGAATCTGGACCATCTCCTGTTTCATGCTTTCCTGGATGTAGCTCTCCAGCTGTAGGTAGAGAATGCAAAGCTGTATCCATAAGGAGGTCATCTAGGCGCATTGTGGATGCAGTGGGTGCTTTGCTATTCCAACTTTGGGATCTAGACTGTATAATAAGGATATGAGTTGTGTTGTTTCAAGTCAGAGAGATTAAAGTGGATTGATTGTCTGGTCCTTGGGACTGTTTTATTATTTTTCTGGATAGTATTAGTTGAACTTTTAGGTTTTATGGGATTGTGTCTATCCCTTAGAATATTACTTTTTAAATTGTAATGTTTATGCCTTATATTAAATGTGTCTTTATGCAGTGCTCCTTTACATTCTGTTAACACAGCCTTGTCATGGTGTGCTCTTTTCCCCTCATGACTGATCTCTGGAGACATGCAAGTAGACAGAAGTATCCAATGCAAAGACAGATATTAAAAAAAATTTTTTTTAAATTGTTTGTCGCTTCTATAAATTGGAACTTGAAGGGTTTTTTTCTGTTTGTATGAAGAGTTAGAAATGGAAGACTTGTAATTTTTATAATGTCATCCTGTCAGGATTATATTGACTGGACAGATGTGCTATGGACTATACCATTTTATTTATGCTCTAACTGTTGTTAACAGCCCCTTAACCTTTAGGATACTTCTGAAGAACATATGTAAAAGGTTGTGATCACGTCTACTATGTCCCAATCTTTTTTCTGCATCTGCCCTACCTGCTGAAATGAAACATATTTAACCATATTTAGAGCAAGTCTAATCGTCAAGTTCTTTCCTGCATTGAGTTCCTGAGTGGCAATCAGGTCTAAAGCCTGGTAAACAGGATGGAAGTGTTGAGTGACCAGTTGCATCCTCTATAAAAGCATACACACGCATGGACTACCGACAACATTATTACTTTAATAAACAAGCAAGTCCACTCATTAGTCAGTAAGGTGACGGTTAATAGCTCTATTTTTTTGGTCTAGCTATTACATGATAATGGATAAACAACCGTAATTACTAGTGTTGGCTAATTTTGTTTGTCTTCCTCTTTGGACTTCCGAGTTGTGGGTGTTCTTGGACACACGCACAAGGACACGTGGAAGGTAGAATAGGGTGTCAGTTGAGTGCAGGACATTCCACTGGCGGGCCAGTGATATAATCAGTTGTTTACTGGTCTTCCGCTTCGAAGGATTGTTTAGGCTTTCCATTCACACGAAAGTGTGACATTTTTACTTATACCAGTAACAATGTTACTTTGAAGGCCTTAAGGTGTGACAATTATACTTGACCAGTAACAATGTTACTTTGAAAGGCCTTCCTCCCTTGGTTGTAGAATGCTGTAGATGTTTTACTGATGAGATAGGGGTGTCCAATGAATGAGGGAGCCCAAAACATAGTACCCACTGACATCTCTCGTGGAGGGACTCATGGCTTGTTGTATGAGCTATACCAGTGTGATCTGACTCTGAGCTGTACCAGTGTGATCTGGCTCAGAGCTGTACTACAGTGTGATCCGGCTGTTAGCTGTACTATAGTGTGATCCGGCTGTTAGCTGTACTATAGTGTGATTTGGCTGTTAGCTGTACCAGTGTGATCTGACTGAGCTGTACCAGTGTGATTTGGCTCTGAGCTGTACCAGTGTGATCTGGCTGTGAGATGTACCAGTGTGAACTGGCTGTGAGATGTACCAGTGTGATCTGGCTCTAAGATGTACTATAGTGTGATCTGGCTGTGGGATGTACCAGTGTGATCTGGCTGTGAGATGTACCAGTGTAAACTGGCTGTGAGCTGTACTATTGTGTGGTCTGGCTCTGAGATGTACCAGTATGAACTGGCAGTGAGATGTACCAGTGTGATCTGGCTCTGAGATGTACCAGTGTGAACTAGCTGTGATATGTACTATAGTGTGATCTGGCTGTGAGATGTTCTATAGTGTGATCTGGCTGTGAGATGTACTATAGAGTGATCTGGCTCTGAGATGTACCAGTGTGAACTAGCTGTGAGATGTACCAGTGTGATCTAGCTCTGAGCTGTACTTGTCCTGTCAGGCCTCAGTAGTCCCCATCATTAATCAAGCTCAAAGGAGAGATAAAAGAGGGAGCCAGAACAGGGTCCCCCAGTTCATTTACACAGGCAGTGGTCCAATAACATTGAAAGGAAAGCATACATCTCTCATATGGACACCTGTGATCAGCCTTTGTCACTTAGTTCTTCTTGGCTGCTCACAGAACACAGCAGTGTCTCTCGGAAACTTTAGGGTATTTTCTTCTCCTTTGACTCTCCATATAACGGTTTTCACTTGCCGTTTAGAACTACTGTTTTGTAATTTAGGACACGGTGTTACCAAATCCATGGCAAAGGTATTTCATTTGTTTAATATATATATATATATATATATATACTGTATATATATATTCTATTAAATGGGTGGACATGATTGTAAGCCCAGGATCTTGAGAGCAGGAACAATTGATCAGGTAGAAGTGGCGAGTTGGTTGTAGTGGTGCTCAAATTATGATAGATATCTGATATATCAGTAATTGCCATTATCTTACTGGCTGGGAAATTAAACAGTCTCTTTTTCTATTATTACTTTTTATTTACTGTATTCATATGTGTGTACATATACATACACACAATGTATTCTGCTAATTATGAATTATATTTACTATCCACCCCACCATAAATGTCAGTTTTCACTAAACTTTACATTCTTAGTCGTGTTATTGTTCTCAGTTCTAGGTGATGTGGCATAGTCCTAATGTGAGAGCAACAAACCATTCACTGGCTCCTTAATCTCTGTGAGACTCATGGCACCTGACAAGACAAGCCTATTACCAAAACACAGTCCTCTCTGGATATTTAGCAGAAATCAGTGTCTTGAAAAATTCTACTTGATCAAAGACTCTACGCAAGTTCACCTCATATAAGACAGAAATATTGAAATATGTTTTGCGACTCGTATGTAATTTATTTCTTTTATGTGTTACTAAATAGGTTCTTAGCTAATCAGTGGCTATGCCAAATCCCATCCAACCCTTTCACTACACCCGGTGCTGTCCAAGCCGTAGTGGCTGTAGTAAAAGACAGATAATGCATGTTACCTTGATTAGCCACTGTGTGTTGTTCTGCATGATGTTCTCAAGCTGCTCCAGCCTCTGCACAGACTCCTCGTAGTCCACTGGATCATCCCTCTGGACCAGGTTACTGTAAGTGTTGCTTGGGTTTCGGCAGTTGTCTTGTTCAGGCAATAGAAAAGTGTAGCTGCATGGGCCATTCTGGATCTGATATTGCCTTTTACCATCTGTTGTGTCTGTAGTTTTCCCATACCCTGTTGCCTGGGAAAGGTAGCAACTTAAGACTAGTAAGTTAGGGTAATACATTTTCATGTGAAAATAATTCAAGCAAGTCGAAGTTGAATAGAAAAATGTTTCCTATGAGAGTCTCAATGTATGAAGTCCTCTTGAAAGAAGTGCCTATGGTTCTTTTACCAGCACTCTAAAGCCAGTAGGATGGGATAGAAGCAGCAGCTATTAGAAGGATTTCATTCCAATGGGTTACCCGTGTCGGTCTGCATGTGCCCTCTCTTCAACAAACCCACAGTCTCATAGATGGCCCTTCTGATTAGGCAGCTCTATGAAGGGAAACTAGGTATGGCCCCTCCCACTGCCTTGTGGCCAGTTGCTGTTACCAATCCATTCAAATCAGGAGAAGTAAGTAAAGTAAAGTAGACACTCCCATCAGCCTGACTCATACTAACTAACTCACATGAGAACATGTTCCACGCCATCCTCTTAAGGGAGAAAGAAAGAAAGAAAGAGTACTCTTTGAATCTTTTTTTTTTTTTTAAGGCAGAAAAAGACGATGACAATGCTTGAATTTGTGATCTCTGTTAAGTTGAAAAACCATTCAGGATGCAGCTTTCTTTTTCAAGTTTGTACCAGCATCTTCCATCTCAACCCTCAATGGTGTGCAGTCATTTAAGATATGGTTTTAAGAAATCTTATTTCTAATGTCACTCATCTTATTTAAAGTTTTGGGTCAATGACGGTGAAAAAAACGTGGCTCTTATTTCTTGACACACTCAACTTAAGCTTTGTCTGGATCTTTAAATGGAAATCCAGTGAGTAGTGTATCTTTCTGGATGTCTGGGGACATTAACAAAGCTCATCCTTCCAAATCATCTTTATAAGTCTCCATTAATGCAGTTTAAAATAGACTGGCCTTGGCTTCACAGAGACCTATTGCTCGGAGGAGAAGCAGCTTTGCTTGCTCTTTTTTAATGTGGGAATGAAGATGATGTTGGGACAGTCCCAGGTTGCCTGTCTCACAAGCTTTCACTACTTGCAGTACCCTATGCTATAGGCTCGACACGATAATCTGAAATTATAAGGGAGAATCAACTTCCTCTGCCAGATATTGATACGATTGTATACATCTTTTGTTCACTTAGTCGAGACAAATTTGTGTTGAAGTTTGGTTTTATAAGCAACTAGGCTGCCAAGCTGTTGCCAGACTATGGCCCCTTCTCATTTTTTCCCACCTTTGATATTCGAGGAAGTGTTCTCTGTATCCTGTTGTTAAGCTCAGAGATTTGCACGGAATCGCATGAGTAAACAGGCTTAGACTGCGTTCGTACTAATTGGCAATAATTAACCTATGTTTTTAAAAAATAGATGCAGTATCATGCTAGCTAAGTCATCTATTAACAACCCCTCACTAGCCTCTAGTAGTCGTCTGTTATTTTGTTGACCTAATAAGCACAATTGGTTCATGGTAATGCAGGAAGAACTCGTACAGTAGTACACTATAATTTTCGCCATATTTCTTAGTGTGACCTATTACAACATTGATGTCATCCTGGGGATGTGCAGGTGTGTTGCATAGGAAGTGAATCCGCTTACAGGATATTTTGTCTAACCCCCCTCCCCAGGGATATGTCAGTCATCTTCCTATTGCTTCACTGGCTTCATTCTTCATTTGACACAACACTAATCTCACACCGACAATGGCATTTTTGAAAATACATTTTAATATATTATATTATATAAATTGCATTAATCGGGTTGTCACCCTTTTAAATAAATGTAGTTATTAGTGACTGATTTGTAATTGCATTTTACAGGTTGCTGTTTAAAACACTTGCAGTTCTGTTACATTTGATAAAATAGTTTGACTTGTATGGTTTGACAATATAAACCAAAGCACTACAAGCAACAATGCACACAAATAAAAACTGTGGGAAGTTAACTAATATAACATAAATGTGAAGGAAATGCTGCAGATTCCACGCAGGAAATACTGCACATTTAAGTCAGATTAGCTAAGAGGAAGTGTTATTTAGGATAGAGAAGAAAAAAACAACTCAAAAAACATTGTTATTCAGGTGTTTAGGCTGAATCATTCTACAATAGATTAGATATTTGGGTGACATAGTTTGTTTGGCAGTTGTTTCATGTTTGGAGGAAGATCAGGAGGAAGGAAGTGACTTTATTTTTGACGGAACTGACATCCAGAGCCCATTCTTTTCATTTTAAAAGAAACCTTATCCTACGATGTTGAAGCAAGTGAATGTCAAACTTGTATGGCAATTAAGTCTTTACAGTGGCATCCTTTTCATGTCAAAAAGATGTAAATATTACAGATTTTAACTTTTAGTTTTGTTTGAATTGATGCTGCCTGTGTTAAATAGCCTAAATTGTAGAATTGTAGGTGGTGGATTACAAAAACTAATTTAGTGTACCTTCATAGTTGAACTATACATTATTTGGTTGCCTAAGAAATGTTTATAATGTTTGATTTCTGTTAGCTATGTCACAAAAAATGCTTTGCATTTCCATATGCATTCTTTAGTTGTTAGCGTTGTTGCCTGCTTAAACGTATTAAATGGCAAAAAGCCAATTTGAAACTGCAGTGATTTATTATTATTTTCGGCACAATGTCTTCCAACCATATGTTGAAGATTAAAACCCTTAAAATGCACTATTCTATAGGAAGGCAGTGGATGTTTTTTAATGACTGTCTAATATGCTTAATTTTGACAGTTGTTACGTTCTCTAGTTAGTTTTTTATTCAATAGTTTTTCTTTTTCAATATGTATATGTTTTCAGGAATGCCAGTGCACCAAAAGTGAACAATGTACATTGAGTTTGATTAGTACGAAAGGGCAGCACGGTGGCTCAGTGGGTAGCACTGTTGCCTCACAGCAAGAAGGTCCTGGGTTCAATCCCCACCTGGCCCAAGGGCCTTTCTGTGTGGAGTTTGCGTGTTCTCCCCGTGT
>JAVQIZ010054939.1:0-24618 GCA_036023535.2 Galaxias brevipinnis
CTTATCACTCCACAGCACTCAGCACACAGCAACCCACACTATTGGCTGGAAGGAATGACTCACAGGGACGGAAACAACTCATCAGGAAGCTCCTGTAGCCGCTCCGGAACTCTCCAGCTGTGTGTGTGTGTGTGTGTGTGTGTGTGTGTGTGTGTGTGAGCGACATACAAGACACTGTATTCACACTGGGATTCAGTTAAGGTGCGACCCAGTCGCACGCCAACACACAGACGCTCGTGCACACACCAGCCACTCACACACGCACACACACAAGCGCTGACACAAACGCACACACACCTACGCAGTTGCTCCGCGAGTTCTCCAGCACCTGCTAGAATTGACGCGATTCTACATGGAAACCAATTATTCACAGCAAGACACGGTGTTCCCAGGCTCGGTGGCAGTGCCACGGTAACACAGACAGACGGTCGCTGCCATTTCCACTTCAGTGTCTCTTCCTACAGGCGGGACGTGGTGAGGCCTCGTTTTATAAGGGACGACAGGCACATCCTAATGATCCCTGTTGAAGATGACAAATCCCGACAGGGAAACGTGTCCTCGCCGAGTAACAGAGGGCAGTTGGAACCGAAAAAGAGATGGCTTTGAAAAACTACAATCGCAGAGCAACACGTTACATAAAGTCCTCCCCGGAAAAGCCTGGAATAGAACAGAGCCTGCACGCCTATGCTAAAGGGCTTTGAATGGACGCAGGGCTGCAAAGGACAGCTTGTGAGGTCAGCTATGAAACGTTGCAGCTGAACGCAGCAGACTCTGGGGCACTCCAATCGTTTATCACAGCCTTATTAAAACGTGCTGAGTACGATAGGTCATTTATGCAAACAGCGATGTGAGGTTCATGTTAAGGTCTAAACGATACGGCACTCTTAAACTCCGCTACATTTTAAAAGCCAAATCTCCTCAATTGAGAGCCGGACAGTAGTTCAAGTTTACTCTGAGACGGGAGGATGAGAGGAGGAGCTGCTGGTTTACTACAACAACCTAACCCTATATGATAAATGGCTCCCCTACATAAGAGCGAGCCTGGCTGTATGTCTTCTTGCTTTACTGTCCCTGTCTCGAGGTCCATGCATCACCGTGGTGGCGGCTTCACAAAGCCAGGGGCCACAGCTTCACTAATTTACTGTGGCCCTCCTTGGCCTCTGGTGACTCCCGATTGGAGTGCACACACGCACACGCACAGACACACACACACAGACACACACACACAATCAATCCCATACTCATCATCATCCGCAACACATTGCACACAATACACAATGCAACAATAGAGAGAGAGAGCACCAGTACTTCCCGCATCTGTCTACAAATCGATGCAGCATGTGATATGTATTCCTGTTGAGTACACCTCGCTATGGAGCCATCTATCTTACAGTCCTGACAGTTATAGCTGGGCTGGGGATAGGGACACTGGCTGTGTGCGTGCAGACTAGTGCTCAATACTTACCAGCACTGTTGAGATGGATGGGGATATAGGTAAGCTTAAGGGAATACGGCTCACTTTTGCTTAATGTGTTCTCATAAAAAGACTGAATTTGTATGCGTGCTTCATACATTAGAAAGAATTACATTAAGATATAGCCACAATGCCATGAAGTCCTAAATGTGTTTCAAAAGTTTGAACGTTTTTTTCATTGGCTCACAACTTTTTTTCCTGACAATTGTAAACATAAAAAGTTACAGGGATATTTATATTTAAAGGGTTGGACAGCCATGACGTTTTTTGAGACCTTACCCTCTAGGATCTTTCCAGTTTGCTCGGCAGCTCCTCCTGGTAGGACTTTGGCTACGTAGGCGCCTATGTCTCCATTACTACCCGGAACCTCCTTCCCACCTACCACACGGATGCCCAGACCATTCCCTGTGGAGAGGAACAGAGACGTGTTTAGCGGAGCTCACTCACACTGTACCCACACACACACACACACACACGCACACGCACGCACGCACGCACATACAGAGAGAGGAGGCCAACAAAGAGATTAGAGGTGTGCATACAGACAGCCATACCGAAGATTGATGCTCGAAATGTATTAGACATTCGGTCCAATCTAGCCTCTGTGATTGTATTACCCTCAATAACAACCCTCTATCCTTCCCCAAACGGCCCCGTCCTTATCCAACACCATTGCACGGGGTTAGAGGGAGGTTGGGAGGGTGACAAGGACAACTCAATCAGACTAAAAATGATTTATGCCTGCAGCCTGCCTCATAAACAAAGCTCGTTCTTTGTGGCCCTGCTCGCTAATTGCCCAAGATAATGCGATGCGTGAAGGATACGCCATTTTGGGCGTGAGTGATGACTGAGGAGAACGGAGAGGTGCCAACGGAACGGGACCGCAGCCAGGAAATGTCTGCTTTGCTCTGGGGCTTCAACCAGTTAAAATAAAATAGGATTGTGTGTGTCGAAAATAAGAGGGGATACATTCAGCTCACTTTATAGAAAGAGCGGCCTCTGAATAAATAGGACAAATACATCTGGTCATGGTCCGCATCTGAGCGTAATTATTCGTGTAACTAAAGGTACAAATAGAAACATATTTCTTTCAGTTAATCCAAAATTATATAAGAAAATGCAGGGGGGCTTGATAACCAACCACCATGACTGTATCTGATTGAGACAGTCCAGTCATAAGTTGCGATACCATAATACCATTACCTGACACACTACGGTCCTTGGGGTCCCTCTGCAGTTTGACCCGAAGGTGAGGGAAGGGGTAGTATACTCCCTTGCCCTAGAAAATGACAAAATGGAGGCAAATCGTAGAAAAATGTATGAATTTACAGTTCAGTGAAAAGAACCCTGGAATACATTTAATTTCCAGTTGATGATTGGCCAAACAGCATGCACTTTCTTTAATGACATACTCTAAAGCTGTTTGTTAATTGGATAATTTTGGTACTCTTATAATACCCTGCATGTGCCTATTGTGAAGTGTGATTAAAAACCCCATGCAATGACTTGGAAAGCACCACGCTATATTGCAGACCACTACAAAACGTATTAACTCATTACAAACAGTGTAGCTTTACGTGCTGTAGCAAAGCACTACTTTATGATCCAAGATGTAGATCAAATGTACGTTGTGTGTGTGTGTGTGTTGTTACACTATGACTGTGTGTGTGTGTGTGTTGTTACACTATGACTGTGTGTGTGTGTGTGTCGTTACACTATGACTGAGTATATGTGTGTGCGTGTGTGTGTGAGTGTGTGTGTGTGTGTGTGTGTTGTTTCACTCTGACTGTGTGTGTGTGTGTGTTGTTTCACTCTGACTGTGTGTGTGTGTGTGTGTGTGTGTGTGTGTCACCTGTCTCCTGTCATGTCCGTTCTCAGCACGCCCGTCTCTTGGTTTATCATACCAGTCAGTCTCCTCTCGTCTCAGGTTGTACACTTCACAAAGAAAAACAAGACAACACCACTTCAACTCCTAGTTACTTTAAATTGAGCTGTTTACCCCCAGAAAGAAGTGGGGCAAGTGATGGTTTGATGGAATTAGTACCACATTGGATGAAAGATGGTTTAAGTGTGAAGGCGCAATAAATCAAAATGCAGAAAAGATTAAATTATAACAAAATGTCCTTTAAAAAGATATTAGGTCGCAACATGTATTCATTTCCAATCAGCATAATAGCTGTAAATAAAGTAAGCTTAGTGTACACCAACAAATATATGGCTAATCATTGCCGTATTTGATTTTACTGCACAGGGGAATAAATTAGTCTCCATCTTTTTTTTTTCTATTTTGACAGTTGGATAATTTAAACTGATGCACGCTGAAGATTTTCATATTCTTAAGAGTTTCTTAAATGTTCTTCAACACCCAGCCAGAAGTCAAAAAGGGAGAGAAGCCACTTGAGATAGTTTTAGTTAGCGGGAAAAGTGTCCCTGTAGGCTAAATGGGTTCCAGATATTCCCATATGTCAGTCAGTAATAGTCTACTTATAAGATGAAAGGAGGCAACACAACAGGAAGAAAAAGAGACATGCTCACACTCAGACGGCATGCAAAGTGAAGCTTTTATATTTATTACTTTTTGGGTCATGCAATTCAAAACATAAACTGATATGCACATGCTTAACCTAATAAATACTTTTGATAATATGTGGCAAGAGTACAGTACATCAACAGCGTAAGCACTGACATACACTTGAATGCATATACACTTAAGATTTTGTTAGATTTGGTTTGATTGCTTTGAGAACACATTTCAAATAAACAAAGGGATAACCCTAATGTGAGAAATGTTGCTAGTTAGGGAGGCACTTATTAATTGATAATTTACATACAAAGCTAGCACACGTTTTCCCAGCAATTGTGACCTGTGCTTTGAAGAGGGATTATTCGTCTGTTGTTGCCACAAGGCCTGTGCGCTTAGCAAGGATTTGACTATGGATATCCTTTGAGACTTAAAGCATAAAACCAAGTTTTCAAGTATCTTTCAAGTGCTCTCAAAATAATCCCTCGCTGTGACAAAAGAAAAGAAAACGCTGTTTGAGGAAGACTACATCCCACACAGCTACCTGATGAAGACATCATATGGTATCATTCACCAAGCTAACAAAATATAGTAGAGCGTTAAACAATTCTTTAAGCACACAGAAAACAGAAGAGTTGAGATTCAAATTAAAGCCACAACGTTTAACATCAAACGCAGCCCAGAGAGACACAGACGAACACAAAGTAATTGCATGCCAATACTAAATCAATGTGTGTATTTCACCACATTAAACTATAAAAAAAAAGATGACAAAGAAAAGACGACATGAATTAATTGACACACGTTCCATAAACATGAAGAAAGAATAACCCGCACATGCAAACAGAAAAGAAAAGCTGAACAAAATAACCCAGTGCGTTCAGGGAGAAGCCACTGCCCAACAGTTCAGAACAGGAAACAGGAAATGCGAGACGGTGGACAGAGCGGCGAGACGGTGGGTTACCTTCGCCATCTCCCATTGGGCCCTGAAGGTCATCCATCATCCCGTAGCCCCTCCCCCTGGTAGGCTCCTCCCTCAGGTGCTGCTGTTGCTGGGAGTCCTGGAGGGAGAGGCAGGATCCAAACTGGTCCCTGGAGTCGGCTGAGATGGGCGGCAGGGGCCCGGCTGAGGCCCTCGCCATCCCCATGGGCTGCCCAACCGGGCTGAGCGGACTCTCCTCCTCAGAGTTCTGCGCCACGATGGGGATCCGACCTCGGCCCCCCTGCACGATGGGCAGGCTGGTGGGTTTGGTGCGGCCCGAGGGCGTCTGGTAGCTGGTCCCCTCTGTAGAGGCCTCCCCGTCCCCCTTCAGTCTGAGCGAGGAGCTGGACGGGTCCCTCTTGATAGAGAGATCCAGGCCGTAGCAGGAGGTGGGCCTGGAGGAGGGCCGCGAGCGGCTCCCGCTGGGATAGGCCGAGTCCAGCGCCAGACTCTGCCCCAGGTTGAGCGAGCCCGCCAGGTTGGCGCCCAGCGTGGAGCCCAGGTACTTCTGCTGCTCGGCGATGTTCTTGCGCAGGCCAAAGGTGATCTCGTCCTGCATGAGGCGGCTGGACCTGGGGGAGCCGCCCACGCTGCTGGAGCCCAGGTAGCTGGTGTAGTCCTGCTCCAGGGCCCGGCTGTCGGGGGTGGAGGAGTACTTGGAGGAGAGCTTGGGGTCCATCAGGGGAGTCTTGTGTTTCTGGTAGAGCATGGAGGCCGGGAGCTGCTTGGCTGCCTGCTTCTCTAGCGTCAGCCGGCTGATACTGTGAAGCACATGTCAAATAAGTCATTTCAAAAATAGAGACTGTTATGAGAAGATAAACAGAGGTAAATTAAGAGTGATTAAGCAACACATAATTTTCTGCCTCTGGATATTGACAATTTGGTGCAATACATTGAAAAATATAAACAAAGTGTTGTATTCGATGTGTACTATTGGCTTATCAAGTTCAAGAAAATCTTGGCCTAATCACACTGCTCGCTAATTGATGGTTTACACGTGGTCCAGCAAAAAAAAGCTTGCTTAGCTGCCCTGTCACAAAAATCATACTTATACGTCACATCTAAATAACTAAAGTCACACTATTGTATTTGTATCCATAAGTTGTCTCCTATTCACGTGAACGATAAAATATCAATTTGTAAAATCCATGAAAACTGCAACCCGACTGCAAAAGTCAAATTTAACGGCATTACAGTGATTTATCCAGAGAAGTTACTCATGTTGTCACCGCACAGCACTAGATGAGGGCAGTAATAAATGACCTGTACTTCTCCTGGGTCTTTGGGTAGTGCCTCTGGGAGTAGCTGGAGGATCCAGAGCCCGGGGTGTAGTAGTGCTGGGACAGCCCCGTCAGCTGCTCCAGGCTCTCCGAACCCCCCGTGCTCCTCCTGAACTCCTGCTTCAGCTGCTGCTTCAGGAGCTTCAGCTCGTAGGGCTCCTCCATGGTGTCCTCCTCCTCCGGGGTCTTCCCGTAGGTGTGGAGCCTGGAGGAGGAGCCCAGGTAGTCCGTGGAGCCCAGGTCGGCGGCGCTGCGTCGGAGCAGCTTCTCCGCCTTGGCCAGCTCCCTCTCTGCCAGGCTGTAGGAGGCCGACAGGCCCCCGGAGCTCTTGGCCAGCTCGGCGGCCTCCTCCAGGAGCACGTAGCTCCGGGGAGTGTGGTGGTCCATGTCGCCGTAGTAGGAGTCCGACACGGCGGACATGGGGCTCCCCGCCATGCTGCCCCCGCTCTCCAGCGCCCGGAGGTCCAGGTGGTTGCCGTACTTGTCGTACTTGACGCCCAGGAAGGCGGAGGAGGTGATGTCGGGCTGGCGACTCAGGACATCGTAGGCCATCTTGGTCTGGTCCAGCTCGGAGAGGAGGGCGGCCTGCCGCGCGGCTTTCTGCTGCAGCAGCAGCATCTGGTGGTAGCTCTGCTGCTGGGAGGCGGAGAGGGAGGGCACGGAGGAGTAGAGGGATGCCGACTGGTAGGGCTGGGGGGACTGGTAGAGAGACTGCTGCTGGTACAGGGTCTGGCTCTGGGGGTTGTACTGGGAGTACTGGCCGTATTTGCCGTACTCGTGCTTGGTGTGCGGTGGGACGAAGTCGTCCAGGTCGGACTGCGGCGCCGTGCGGGGTCGCTCCAGGCCATGCACTCCGACCTCCTCGTCTCCGGCCACGCTGCGGCCGCCGCGCGTCTCCCGGATGTTGCTGACCTCGCTGTCGGACATGTAGTCGCGGTCCTCGGCCACGCTCTGGAGGTACGCCCGCTCACGCTTCTCACGCTCCGCCAGCAGGACGTCCTTGCGTCGGTTGATGCCCATCTCCAGGTACCTGTGTTACACACACAAACCATAATTATGTATTAGGACTTCATAAAGAACACCTACACACAGCAAATGCTACATAAACCCCCCCAAAAATTTTTGCTGCTAATATCTAAAGTACCTTAAATATGTCAATAGTTTTGACCATAGTATAAGTCACAGAGTTTGATGAATAGGTTGCTGAATAAGTACACCCCTTCAAAAATATCCCAACACACAAATCTTCTGTTTCTTTTGGCGATCAGCCTGTAAACTTTTACCTCAGTTTGGCATCAATCTCCTTCTCCTCCTCATCCAGCTCCGCCTGCTTCTTCCGGAGCTTGGATGACTCACGCTCCACCAAGTCCAGCTCACGGTCGATATCCTGGAGGATCTTGGCCCTCGCCATGTTGGAGTTGCGGCAGCTTCGGCGGCGGGCGGAGCCGGTGCTGTAGGCCGTCTGGCCGGTGCTGGTCGACTCATCCTCTGAAGGCGGGTTCGGGAGGGTCCTCTTCACCTTCTTCTGGGTGCCCGTGGGCGTGCCAGTGGCGGTACCCTTAAAATATTGATGGGGAGGGAGGGACACAAAGGAAAAAAAAAAAAGATTGTACTCATGAGTTGAGAAATAACATTTAACTTTCTCTAAAACATACTATTCTTTTGAACAAAACATAAATACAGGCAGATGCAGTGGCTTAAGGATTACGAAGAGTCCCTTCTGATTGAGCGATTGTTAAAAACACAATTCTCTGTTATACCCCAAAATCTAGCTGAATTCAGTCTGCTGGATGTGAAGTGAGAAGAGAGGGCTTGATAAATGACCCAATCATTTTTACACAGAACCCATTAACTCGCGGGGATTAATAAATCTTGCATGATTCAAATTATCCGATTATATTAAAGAGGAGACAAAAATAGATCAAGAATGCGTCAATTTTGCCTTAACTCCATAACTACAACATATTACCACAGAAGCAGTGTCTTAGCAGGGCAAAAAAAAAAATCTGCCCACTGAAATAAACGCTTATTGATTATCTGGAGAGTTTAAAGGTGAATACCTTTGCATATCGCTCACAGCTCACTAAGTCATAACTTCTTGGGAGCTGTTTCAAAAACGTATGAATCATTCAAGCAAAGGCTCTATAGATCGGCTGCAGCTCAATATCATCCTGCCAGCTCAGCTTTTTGCCCTCCTTTTTACGTTTGCATCAGGGACGCAACAGTAAATCGGCCAAGCAGAAAACTGACTTTGCCACCATAACACAGCCCGAAGCAAATTAAATAGTTTAATATGGACAACATACAGTATGAATACATGGATGAGTAATACTAATTTCTGTATCTGTGAGTTTTAGCATGAAATATGTATAAATAGTATGAACCAACATATAGTGCATTTTCAGGTATTTTCAATCCTTAGATAGGTCAATTATTTATAGATGTATTCAAAGTCTATGTGTAATGGTTGGAACAGCAATACGTCATATCAGTCATCTCTGCTCCAACCATAATTTAATTACACAACAAGATCCTATAGCTTGCAGGCTATGCTTTAGAAGCCAAAATGTCAATTTAAAGATAGCTTTTCTACAGCAGCAAACCCTTTGGAAAGGTCATTCTATGGCAAATTAATTTAGGCAGAGTCCTTGTAACAAAAGAGATCTAGCCTAAAGCTTTAGCATGGCTATAAGTCATCTTCACTGAAACAACGTGGAATATTATAAGAGGTGCTGCCTGGATACAGCCATTTCACAGGGTGGGCTTTACGCTGGCTCAGTGAATCCAGGCCTAGACGATAAAGAAAGAGTCTTTTCACACTCTAGCAGTATTGCCCTTTCCTTCAAGATAGCTCTGACCTTTGGACACTCTACTCTACAGACAGGGAGAAACTCTTAGTTAGATATGGTCAAAAGAACAACGATCATTTGCTTTCCTAGGCTTTTTGAAGAGGTTGGCTTCAAAGTGCTTTTGATACAGACATATGTAAGTGCTCTGGATGGTAGACTTACTGAGTAGCTATCTCCACACTGGGTCCCAGACGATGCCCACTCGTCTCCCGTCGGACTCATGGACCTGGGGTCGGACAATGACCTCTGAATGACCTTTGGTGACCTGGCGGGCGATACGGTTCGTGGGTCAGTTCCCCCTCCTCGTATCCTCTGCGGACTCGTGTCGCCGAGAGACTTCTCGTAGGACACAAACTCTAGGGATTTGCTGGGGGAAATACAGGGGGAAATGGGAGAGTACAGCACTTTGGGAGATTTGGGATGGGGCTGCAGGCTGCTCGTGTCCGCTTTGAGGTGGGCGGACTGGCCGATCTCCAGGGGGTTGGGGCGACGCTTGGGCGAGGTTCTCTCGGAGTCGGACAACTCCATTCTGGTGTCCATGCGGATGTTCCCGTCGGCGTCCGTCTGGATGGAGATCTCAGTGTGAGCCTGGACCGACATCTCCGACTGCCCTCCCCTCTCCCCCCTGGAGGTGCGAGGCCTGCTCCTCCTGCCCTGCTGCTGCTGCGCCTCCCACTCGTCCTGGTCCTCGTCGTCCGTCTGCACACAGCTGTCCACGCTCTTCTTCGCCGTGCTCTTCTTCTTCCTTCCTGCGGTGTAGGCCTTGCTCACGGCCTCGTCCTCCTCGTCGGTCTGACAGCCGCTGTCCATGATCTTCCGGGCCAGCTCCGTGCCGTCGGGCCCAATGACCAGAGCTTCCTGTGGGCCCTGCCCGATCTCCATCCCTGGGTGGAGCTGCCGGAACTTCTGCTCTTCCAGCTGGAGCCGGAGCTGCTCTTGGAGCCTCTGGATCTGCTCCAGCTGCTGCTGCTGCTGGGCGTAGGTCTCCTTCTGCATCATGAGGTGGGCCTGCCGCTCGTCCTCCTGCTGACAGAGGATCTGCTGCTTCATGGTCTGCAGCTCCTCCAGCTCCTTCTGCACCAGGAGCTGCTCCTGCTCCCGGAAGCGCTGGATCTCCTGCCGCTCCCACTCCAGCTCCTCAGCCAGCCGCTGCTGCTTGATCTTCTCCAGCTCCAGTATCTCGCGCTGCATCTGGTACTTGGGGTCGCCCGCGCCGGGGATCATGGGGGAGGACAGCGCCTCCAGCGAGGCGGCGATGGCCTCCAGGGAGGCGTCCGTGTACGTGTCCAGGCTGAGGGAGGAGGCGGCCGTGGCCATGGTGGCGCTGACACTTTCCCTGGAGGCGGTCTCTAGGTTGAGGGGGGCCTCGCTGCCTTGCTCGGCGGCGGTGGACATGGTGGACAGGAAGCTGTGGGAGCGGGTGAGGGACGGGTTCTGGAGGTTGGACAGAGAGGGCATGGTGTCGCTGGTGTGCATCCCCGACAGCGTGTTGTAGCTGGTGCTAAAGATGGATCCTGGCTGGGTGGTGATGGCGTAGGTGGAGGGGATAGGAGCCGCCACGGAGGAGTACACCACCCCGTTAGATGAACGCAACACGCTGCTTGTGCCAAAGGCAGTACCGACAGCACCTGTGACCCTAGCTTGGGAATAGGGAGGGATGGTCATCCCCGCGTAGGCCCCTGTGACCTTTTTAGAGTAGTCCACGGCTTTACCTGTCGAAAGTAGAAGGAAATGTGTACAGATATACTGGGTCCGTAAAAATGTTGATGGGCTTTATACCTTCAAATAGTAGACAGACAGCCATGCTCCATTCAGAAGACGAACCAAAAAAAATAAAGAAAACAATTTTCACTCCAAAAATGGATTCAAATCAAAAACAAAACAGCATGCAGGCACATGCAAAAAAAAAACTGCAAATCATATATTGAACGTCCATGCAACTCACGATAACCAAAAAAAATAAAGATTGAAACACATCGAAAAACTCCAATCACCAAAAAAAAAAGCCATAGGGATCAACCGTGAATAAGCGGTAGAAGCTCAAAGTGATATTTCAGGGAGAGATCCGCAATATCACTGCACTGACCTGCGTCCGACATCTTTTGGGAGGTCAGGTCTACCGCACCGTCTGTGGTGCCGTTGAAATTGTAACTGTTCCTGCTCTTATACAGGAAGAGGCCCGCCTCGGCCAGGTTGGTGTCGGACATGGACGGCTTGATGCCTCCGAAGCCTCTCATGCCGTACGGCGAGCGGTCGTACTGGTAGTGGTCGTCGCGGTAACCGAAGCGGTCCTCGGGCAGAGGCGTGGCGGGCTGCTGGGAGGTGCAGCTCCGGGCGAACGGCAGGTTGTAAACGACGTCGCAGCACGCCGTGCGTCGCCCCGCCGTCAGGTCCACGGGCTTCCCGTCCTCCTCCACCACCACGGCGGTCACCACCTCCGCCGCCGACGACGGCTCCACGGACACGATGGTGTTGAACGGCTTGGTGGTGAGGTCCACTGCCCCCGCTACGGTGCCTGTGCCCGTGGTCAGCCCGTTAGCGACAAAGCCTGGGGCGGGGGCGATGGTGACGGGAGGGTCCTGGAACACTACACCGCCTGTGCTGGAGCTGAAGGACAGATTGATGGGGATCTCCGCGTTGCCGCTGGTGGAGGGCTGAGCGTCAATGGGGCGGAAAACGATCTGGGACACGGGCTCGAACGCCTTGGCCTTGGTGAGCTGGAGCGGGGCGGAGGTGGCCTGGGCGGAGGCGGCCTGGTCACCCTGGTCCTGGCGTTGAACGGTGGCGGCGCACGTCACGATGGTGATGCTGTCGGTCACTATGGAGACGGTGGAGGACTCGGCGCTGAGGTTGACCACCGACGATTGCACGGCGCTGTTCTGGCGGCCGTTGGCGTCGGGGGCGAAGAGCTGGCGCTTGCTGGACTCGGCGCCGGACAGGTTGACGCCTTTCATGGCGGCCTCGGGGTCGGCCTTCATGGTCCGGAGGTCGACCACCTCGCTGGCCTGGTAGGCCTGTCCGCTGGGCGCCGTCTGCGGCTTGGGTTTCTCCAGCGACACGGGCACCCCGGTGGCTCTGGCCGCGGGCACGGGGGGCGGCGACCGCTCGTGCACCACGGACACGGTGGTCCGCTGGACCTCCGTGGTTACCACCTGTGACACATGGCTGGGGGTCACCACCGGCGGCTGGGCTGAGGCCGAGATGGCCTCGATGAAATGGCAGGAGCTGGAGACGTGCTTCTCCGGGCCACATATCTCCTGGCTCTCTATGGATTCGGTAATGCGGGTGTATGCCAGGGGGACTCTGGTAGTCAGTGGTGGTGGAGGTGGAGGTGCGTACTGCTGATGCTGATGCGGGTGAGGTTGAGGCTGGGGCTGGGGTTGGGGCTGGGGGTGGGGCTGGTGGTGGGGCTGGGGGTGAGGATGGGGATAAGCCTGGTGTTGTGGAGGTGGTGCGTGAACATATTCTTGGTGCTGGTACTGTCTAGAGGGAGACCCATGGGCTGGGCTTGAAGGGGCTTGGGTGGACAAGCCCTCTACTGGGGAGTTGGGCTGGGATGGCAGCGTGATAACCACGTAGGTGCCCTGCCGGCTGCTGGCATATCTGGGTGAAGTGGGGGACTTTGGCGAGGGGTGACCCTGCAGCATGCCCTCCGCCGAGGGGCTCAGGTTTAGAGCGATGTCGGCTGTGTCTGTGGGTAGGGCTGTGGGCCTGGGTGGGTGCGGGACATGTGCTGGCGAGGGGGGCTGAGAGCCCGGTTTGGGGGCGACGGGAGGCTTGGTACCGTCGCCTGGCCTGTAGCCCACGCCAACCGGCACCGAGGCGGGTTTGGGTGCAACCGGAGGCGGGACGCTTGGCTTGTAGGTCGGGGTCACCACCTGCCGCACCGGCGACCCGCCCGGGCTCACCGTGGTCATGGCCAGGGACAGAGGCTCCTGCTGCCTGACCGGGGAGGCCTGAGAAGGAAGAGGGACAGGGGCCTTCCTGGGGTAGACCATGGGCTTGGGCAGAGTGGGAGGGGGCAGCGGGGGCGGGGCTGGGACGTCGGCATTTTCCTGAGAGTTGGTCCGCCGTAGGACCGCCGGCTTTGGGGGCACGGGCGGGGCGGTGAGCACGACACTGCTGACGGTGGGGGTGTACTGGGGGACGGTGGGCAAAGGGGACACGCTGGCGATGGCAGGGACCGGAGGTTTGGGGGCAGCAGCCGGAGTGGTGGAGGTGGCGGTGGTGGCGGTGGCACTAGAGAGGTCCATGACATCATCAGCCAGCGACGGTGCTGCGGTGGTGGTCTGAGTTTGCGGGGCTGTGGTCGAGGTGGGAGGGACCTCACAGACGATCGCCGTGGGGGGCTCTGACTCCGTAGTCCCAGCTGCGCCTTCCCCCCGGTCTGGTTTGGGAGCCTCGGATGAGGACGCCGATGGCTCTTCCTCCACTTTGGTCGCGCTGCTCTCCTCGTCGGCATCCGACTCCCCCGAGGAACACTGTATGACCCTCAGGTCGGGGATGGGATAGAGAGCCCTTCTGGAGGACGTGCCCTCTATTTTATCGGGGTCCTGCTTGGTTGTACCGGCCCCGGGGGACAGCACCTTCTTCATCAACTCCTCGTAGGCGGCCTCGGCATCCAGCAGGGGCTTCCCGTCTTTTCCTAAGGTTACCGTTCCACTGATGGAGACAGGCTCAGACTCCGCAGGTTGGAGCACGATCTCTGGCTTGGGCCTTTCAGACACCGGGTTGGATTTCTGATACTCCTGCTCCAGCTGCATGAACTCCTTCCTCTTCTTCATCATGTCCTCGTAGACTTCGTCGGGCGAGCGCAGCTTTTTGGGGCTGGCCGGGACGGGGATTTTCTCCGGCTCCTCCTCGGGTTTGGTTCTGGTGCTGTCGATCAGGGTCTCGTATGCGTAGTCTTCGATGAGCACGCCCCCGTAGAGGGACTCTTTCCCTGGAGGCACCTCGACCTTCTCCACCGTGGGAGACTTGGCCTTCAGCAGGATCTCCTCGTAAGCCTCGTCTGCCGTTTTCAGAGGCTGGGTCCGTGACTCCACCTTGCCCTTGTTGGCGTTCTGGTCGTCCGTCGGAGAGTAGAGGGACACTGATGTCGGCAGCTGGTACACTTTGTGGACGGCCGCTATCTTGGCCGCGTTGATCTCGAAGCCCTCCGGCTCCGACTCGATGCTGGGGGAGAAGTCGGAGCAGGACGAGCGGCGGATCTCCTCCATCTCGGCCTCCTGCCTGAGCTCCTCGGTGGGCGAGGCGTCCTCTATCGGGGAGAGGTTGCTGGGCGGCGTCTTGGGGCGCTCCCGTCTCCTCTGCGCCCGGATCTCCTCCTTGTCCTTCTTGGACTTCTTCCCGGAGCCCCTCTGTTTCTCCTGCTCCCTCAGCAGGTCTTCCTCCTCGCGGAGCTCCTCTTCCTCGGAAGAGTCCTCGATGGTCGGCAGCACCTGCCCCGGTTGCCGGTGTTTGGCCTTCCTCTGCTGCTTGCCCTCCCCGGAGCGGGCGTGGCTGGGGCTGCTGTCGCTGTCCTCGTCCAGGGAGGAGAGGGACGTCGGGGAGGTGCCGGGGGTGAAGCTGGAGGCGTGGAGGCTGGAGGAGCCGTCCCCTCTGGAGCGGTCGTCGGGCGAGTCCGTGAGGCTCTCCATCTCCAGCTCGCCGCCGCCATCGCCGTCGTTGGGCCTGGGCACGGGGGCGCCGGGGGCGCTGAGCTCGATGGTGCGGAATTTGCGCACGGCCAGAGCGCCCTCCCCTTGGGCTTCAGGCTCTTTGTCGACGGGGGTCTGGCCGGGGTGGTCCAGCGTGGAGGTCAGCGGCTTGTCGTCCTCGTCTTCGGGGCTGATGGTGCTCTTCTTGAGGAGACGCCTGGCTCGTCCGGCCGCGCTCCTCTCCACGCCTTCACCCCCTTTCTCCGGCTCCGGGCGCTTCTTCTCCTGCTCGCGGATCTTCCGCCGCACGAGGTTCTCTTCGTCGGACGGGGAGGCGTCTTCGTTCTCGCTCATCTCCATGATCTGCTTGCGTATGAAGTCCTCGTCGTCGCCGGACATGGGGCTCTCCTTGCCGAAGCTCTCACTGCTGTCTTCCATTGAATCCCCCCGGATGTCTGTCGGCAGCAGGAGCTTCTTCTTCGGCGTCTCCGTAGCCGCGGCATCTTTTCTCTCGGACGGCTCCCGGTCATCTTCGGAGCTTATAGAGTCCGGTGAGAGGGGCAGCACCTCCAGTTTGCGTCTGGTCTTGAGGGTGTCAGTGGGCTGCTCTGAGGGCTTGGCCTCTAGTATGGGAAGGACGGAGCTCTCCAGCCTGGCTAGGTCTGTGGGGCTGGTGGGGCTAAGCTCTTTGACCATCTCCTCCACCTCTCTTACCTGTTGGAACAAACAAAGTATGATTAAAATGACCCGGTATTACAATCACAGTAAGAAACCTTTGAAATAATATAATACAATGTATATGAACATATGAGATTGAAAGTAAATGTAATGGTACATTTAGTTTGGACAAGCACATTGCTTTAAATAAAGAAATAGATGACAGTTGGTACAACATCTGCAGATAATATAAGTACCGGCAGGCACAAATGTATTAATGGATTTCTGCAAGCATAATATTCTTAGTATATGAGTCACACTGTGAAGATTTTTATAATATAAGCGCTAGTAGTTTCAAATTGGCAACATGATGGTGCCTGAGAGTTATTTTAAAAGATGCCACACTCCAAAATAATTCAGGAAGGTGCACTTGAGCTCAAAGAAGAAAGTATGCTTTTCGTAGACTCTGTATATGGTACATGGAACTATAATCCTATATATTTTCAACTAGTCAAAAGACCTTTGCTGACTACACACAAAAACTAGGTCGGCTGAAGTTGAAAATAATACACATAAATCAAATCCAAAATAGTAAATCCAAAAAACGAACTATTATTAATTGATCTGAAAATGACTACATACACTACCATGACTAAGCCACTACTTGTGCTAGATAATACAGTCACCTCTACCACTGCATCCACAGCATTGGACTTTACCAATAGCTGAACTTCAATCTCTTTTTTCTCTTCAAGGGGTGCCTTTAGTTCCTCCACATCACTGTCTTTGTCCTGTTGGCAACCTACAAGGACTGAGGAGCTGGGTTTTGCTAATTGGACTGAGACTGCAGACTCACTTTCATTTTCAGGAGATGTTGTCTCTTTTGATAGTGCCACGCTAACCGTCTCCCCTCCACAGTAACCTGCGCTACCCTCCTTTTCAAAAGCAGATTTCCCCTGTGAAACTAAAATAGCCTCCTGATTCTCCCTGACACCGGCTGGTGACTCAGTCTCTGCTTTTTTGTCTGGCTGTGTGCTCTCTAGCTTTGAAGACGGCTCTGCTTCGCTCTCTTTACCCGACACGTTCTCTTCAGTGACTTCAACGTGTCCTCCTGCACTCGGCAAAGCTGGCTCTTCCAGACACGGTTGCTGTTTATTTTCAGCAGCCGAGCTGTCTGGCATTTCAACTCTGGCACTGGGCCCTTCCCCCCTGGCTTTTTCATCCACAGTCACTCTCGCAGTGGCTTCACTACCTACAGAACACGAGGACACCGTCTCCACACTCGGCTTTTGATCTTCACCTTTGACCTTTCCCTGCTCGTCGGTACCAGCTGCCGGGGTAGCTGACGCCTTACACTCGACTTCCTCACATTTATTAGCTTCCGACGCTTCTGGCTCAACCTTTGTATCGACAGATGTCTGCTTACTTGGCGCTGCGCTCCCCGCTTCTACCTCAGCAATTGGTGTTCCGTCTATTTTTTCCGACAGTGTGGGTGTGAGTGAATCTTTTTGGGTGTCCTGCTGGTTGAGATCTACGGCTCTTTGCGTTTCAGGTACTACGTCTATAGCTGCTGGTTTATCTTCGCTAACAGGTGCTGCAGGACCTGGCTCTTCAGCTTCAGCTGCAGAAACACAGGCCTCTTTCGTCTCGGTTTCTGGTATAACTATGTTTGGGTCGGTGCTGGGAGCTGTGGGAGCAGGTTTTTGATCTAGTTCAACTGCTCTGCCCTCAACCTTTGATGCATCAGAAAGGGATTCAGACAGATGCTCCATAACTGGAGCTGCCTGTGTCACATCTTTCGCTACAGGTTTCTCGTCAGCGACATCGAGAGATGGGGTCTGCGTTGGTGGAGGGGGTTGTGTTTCATTGGCATCATTAATAACCTTCTCCTCTTGTACTGAAACAGCCTTGCACTCTTTCTCTGTTAGTACGGGGGGGATTTCCTTCACTGGCACAGTGGGGGCTGTGGGGGTAACTTTCTCTGGCTCATCTTTGGCCTCTGGCTCTGATTGTTTAGGTGGTGGTGGCAGATTAACTGGTTCAACTGGGGAAGCAGCATGAGCTGGAGGAGGACTCTCTACAACCTCAGCTGCAGGAACACTTTCTACAACCTCAACAACCTCAGCTGCACGAACACTTTCTACAACCTCGGCTGGAGGAGGAGTACTTTCTACAACCTCGGCTGGTAGAGGAGTACAATCTACAACCTCAGCTGCAGGAACACTTTCTACAACCTCAACTGGAAGAGGAGGAGTACTTTCTACTACCTCGGCTGGAGGAGGAGTACTTTCTACTACCTCCGCTGGAGGAGGAGTACTTTCTACTACCTCTGCTGGAGGAGGAGTACTTTCTACTACTTCGGCTGGAGGAGGGGGAGTACTTTCTACAACCTCAACTGGAGGAGGACTTTTTATAACTTCAGCGGGAGGAGTTGGAGGGGGACTTTCTATAGGCTTGGCTGGAGGAAGAGGAGTACTCTCTAAAACCTCGGCTGGAGGAAGAGGAGTACTTTCTCTAACTTCAGCGGGAGGAGCTGGAGGTGGACTTTCTATAACCTTGGCGGAAGGAGTCTCCTCTGTAGTTGAAGCCTCACATGCTACTAGCTCCAACGCACTCCCAGTATCCACACCAGCTTTTTTCCCTGTGTCTGCATTATCCACTAGTGCTGGTGTTGCAGCAGTCAGGGTTTCAGGAATCTGCTCAACTGGTAATGCCTGGGGCTCACCTGGAGCTGCTTCAGGCCCTGACTCAACTTCAAAAAGAGCTGCATCCTCAGGCTTAATAGGCTGGACAGGTGCATCCTCTGGAGATTTCTCCTCTCCTATCTGACTAGCAACAATCTCTTCAAGCTGGCTAGGCTCTACCTCAGTGGTTTTCTCCTCTATTGTCTCACTCACTACCTGAGCTGGGGGATTGTTTTTTAGAGGATCGGTTTTTGGAGGCTGAAGTTCTGGGGTGGGTTGGACAACAGCTTCCTGGGGAGCTGGTTCAGGGACAGGAGAAGGTTCTATTTCAACTGGCTTTACTGGCTCAGCTGGAACATTCTCTTGATCGGGCTGTTCTATCTCACAACCTGTTGGGGGCGCTGGTGTGCCCTCCGCTACGACAACCTCATCTTCAGTTTGAGTTGGCCGAAGTGCTGTAGCTGGGCTTTCCGGATCGCCTTCCACAAGGGCTACAGAGTTAGGCTCAACACCAGCCTCGCTCACTGATTCTGGGGCAGACCGTGACGGGACCGGGCTCCCCGGAACGCCTTCCTCAACGGGTTCCTCTGGGCTACCCTCAACGACTGGGGCGTCACATACACTCTCAACGACAGGTGCCTCAGGTACAAATTCAACCTCAGCCGCGGGCTCGGGTCGGCTCTCAATAGGCGTGGCCTCAGGTAACATTTCAACAGGTGGTGTCTCCAGTATACCCTCAACTACCGCGGTCTCAGGTGAGCTATCAAGCACATTATCTAACACTGGTGCGTCCTGCTCAGCAGACTCAGCCTGCTCCTGCTCCGTGGACTCTGGCGCCCCCTGTGGCGAGAGGGTGTCAGCGGGGTGGTCTGCATGCTCAGGTGGGACAGGTGCGCTGCCGTCGGGTGTTGGGGTTGGTGCGGGTACTACCTGGGGTTCGGCGGGAAGTCGGGCTGGGTCCTCTTTTGGCTCTAGAGGTTTGCTATCTACAGGAGCAGGGGTGGCAGGAGGGGTAGGGATGGGTTGTTTCTTTGGAGAGGCCGTGGAGGAAGGTGGCTGGTCCCCAAGCTGGCCGGACAGGGCTCTTTGGGTCTGGCAGTTCAGGCACAGCCATTCTTTCTGTGGGAGAGACAAAGAGACATGGTGACTTGATGGAGGGAGCCTTTTTATACAGTGTTAAAATATAGAACATCTGCTTGACAAATAAACAAATGAAATGACTTCACATATATTATCCCTGATCACGTTGGTCATTGTGATCTTAAAACAAATCACATTCGAAATGAGAGCACAAACAGAGAATTCCAAGTAGGTTTCGCTGTTATTCACAATTCCCCCCGAGTTATGTTAAGACAATTGATTGCTTGATTAATTTATTCCCCTGATGCATAATGCACCATTACATTTCCCAACACACTGTGGTGCCCCACAATAAACAGGAAACAAAATGATTGGAGAGAATGTGTTTAATCCGAGGTCTGCTGTACAGACTACAGAGCACGTCCATACGTGCGATATACAAGATTCTGCGTAGCTGACACGTCACCATGACAAGGTCCTGGTGTTACCTATTCTATTTCGGGTGGAGCTCTCTACATTTATGTAACTGAAGAGATAGGCCCATGCATAATGCATACTAATGGGCCATGGGTTTACTGCTGGATGTCACAAGGCTTGGACAGCTCTGCCCAGACATTTCACAACCAAAGGCCTCAGCAGAGAGGCCATCTGTGATGTCTGTTCCCCTCCAAATTATAGACATGTTGCCACTTTCATGCTACAAGATTCTCAACCCAGAAAAACATATTTAAAATCCAATTTTCTACACCGACTGAAACTTCAGAGTAAAAAAAAACACATCTCGGCTCTCTACCCTGATACAAGACTAGAAGAAAACCTCACTTTTCTTTTTTTTTTTTAAGGTCATAGCGGTATTTTCCTGGGGACACAGTGAGACGTCGTATTCAAAACAAATTAAACCTGTCAGCAAACACAACGGCGAAGCACAGCAAAGCAGGCAATTAAGAGAATATTTTTCACCGAGCAGCTCGTTCCGCAGTTGTGATGATTTCAGCAGCACAGCTTCCCTTGGCCCCACTGAGGGGGCACCCGAGGTGCGGTGGCTTGGAAAAGAACTGCCGGGCTTTTTGAAACAACAGCTCTATTATAAGTCCGTACCGTTGTTTATGCCCTGCCTCTCAGGGGCCCCACAACTCAGCCCCGTCCGTCAAGGTCTATTGTTATCCTTGTTTCACTCATCCAGGAGCCCGAGTCGGTTTTCAGGGATCAGTCGAGAACGAGGGTTTGGATGTTGTAACCCATCACGGAGTTTTTCTACGGTGCATTGGACAACGCTTAAAGCGTACGCAAAAGTGGTAACACACGATAAACGAAAGAATGCTAGCTCTGAGAATACTGAGAGCATACTGCCAACTTTTCAATACAAATATCTTAGCACAATGCATATCACTGATGTTCATTAACGATTCTGCGAGTCTATGTCTCCGGGTTTTTAGTTGTAGTTATGTATGTCACATGACTTATTCAGACACAGGCCAAATCAGGCCGACGCAGCCACACACAACAGACACACAGAGTATTCTCTGGGGGGGGGTGGGGGGGTGCAGTCTGGCAGCACGGTCTCTCTCCACCCTGAGCTCTGACGTCAGCATCCTATTTCCTACCGGCTCCTCCTGCGCGCGCCGCGGTCTACCCAGTGACGCTGCACGGTGCCCTGGTTGGCTGCCCGTCGCCCTGCATAACAGCCGAGGGGAGGCTAAATGGAGCCCCAGCAATAACACGGAAACACCTTCTGAGAGAGCTGGTACATCCTGGGGAGGAGGGGGGACTCTCTGAGGATGCAGGGGGGAGGGGTGAAGCAGAGGGAGGGAGGGAGACGGAGGAAGGGGTGGGGGACGGAAATAAATAGAAACAGAAAGAGAATGGGAGGGAGGTGTGACCAAGAAAGGTCGTGAAGAAGAGATGCGAAAAGAGAAACAACATGCAACTAAAGAGCAAAGGGGAATAGACAGTGAAGCAGTAGACAAATGCAGAGAGAAGGGGGGTCCACGGGGAGAGAGAGAGAGAGAGACAGAACGATAACAATAAAGAAAGAGAGAACGTGAGAACGAGAGAAAGAGAGAGAGATAGAGTCATAGCATGCCAGATAAGAAGAAGGGTGCCGGGGCAGCTGCAGAGACAGAGAGGAGGAGAGGCAGGCCTTTGGAAAGGAACACTGTATAACCCATGAGCCACCACGACACGCAAACACACGCACGCACGCACGCACGCACGCACGCACGCACCCACCCCACCCCACCCCACCCTACCCCCCACGCACGCACGCAGGCACGCACAAAACACATATTGGTTTGACAGCTAAGAAACCTGTGGATAATTCAGTGGATGGCATTTTGAAATCTTTAGAGCATAGATGGACTTGTCTGGAGAGAGGGAGAGAGAGATGCATAAAAGCCACAGGGAAGCAGTCTGGTGTGTGTGTGAGGGAGAGAAAGAGAGAGAGCGAGAGAGAGAGAGAGAGAGAGAGAGAGAGAGAGAGAGAGAAGGGAGGATGATACAAGGGAGAGAGAAAGGGAGTGCCAGCAAATTAATCAGCCAGTAAATCAGTCAGCTCTCCATTGACGCAGTCAATCAGGTAGTCAGTTATCTAGTCATTCGGTCACTCCTTTAGGGAGTTATGTAGGCAGGCTGCTGGTCAGTCAATCAGCTGGTCACTCGGTTCAGCATGCAGGCACGAGGCATCAGGCCAGTCAGTCAGTCAACAAACCAGTCCGCCAATAAGTCAGTTACTGACAGTAAACGGTCTGTTATCGCTGACGCTACCAGTCCCCAGACTATTCCATCTACTATAGATAGATAAGGCTTCATTCATCCTGAGGGACACTGTCTGACAACAAACATCACATTCATGTCTTCATGGTTTGCATGGCCGGAGGCCGGAGGTCGCAAGCGCGCCAACACACACACACACACACACACACACACACACACACACACACACACACAGAGGATCAGAGTACACAGTAACAGCAACAGCTTTGTGTACACAGCCATCCCCGCTGGGTCACCTGTTTGTACCGAGCCCGATCCCACTCTCTCCACTCTCTCGCCACCAATACAGAGGACAATGAAGCTAGCAGGCTAATCCCTGTCACTTAGCGCTGCCAGACTGATTAGAAGCTGCGTCCGGGCCAACGGCGTTAAGCAACCGCCGTCATTCAAGTCAAGTGGCGCCAAGTGGACGAGCGGTGTGCCGAATGTCATCAAGATAGCAGTGACTCACACTTCAACGGACGGTTGGGTGATTTTGTCTGAGAGAGAGAGAGAGAGAGCGAGAGAGAGAGAAAGAGAGAGAGGAGAGGAAAGGAGAGGAGAAGAGAAGGGAAAGAGAGAGAGAGAGAGAGGTGGGAGACAGAGTTGTCAGCGTCGCTGGACACGTAAATGGAAGTTGATGAGGCGGGTTGCACCTTGCATACAGATGGCGGACACACACACAGACACTGACAAACGGTAGTGCACTCCCACCCGCAGCCATTGAGAGAGCCTCCCTTTACCACATGGCACCGCATCGGTCACGACATCGATGACAAACACACGGTGACCACCAACTGCCGACTCACACCTCGTTAGAGGACTCATGTCACTCTCCCACACACAGACCCCTTTACTCACAAGAAGGTTCCCCATTCGCCACCGAAAAAACAGTCAAACACACCAAGCACGTACGATGTGAGGGATCAATGATGAGGCTCATCAAAGTCAGCCACATCTTCAAGGTTCAACAATGACACTTCAAAACCATGACGCAAAACGTCTCCCAAGTGTCCCTAATATGTGGTGCAGCCAGTGGCTGATGAGACACGCATAAGAGACTGTTCCCAGTCCCTGGGGACCTCGGTACGAGGAGGGTGGCGTTGTGCCAAGGACGTGGTGCCAACCCCTGGTACCCCCCCCCCCCTACATGTCCACTGAGCCTGGACTCACTGCACCATCAACAGGGCTACACCCCCTCCATATCCACTGAGCCAGGACTAATGGCACCACCAACGAGGCTACACCCCCTCCATGTCCACTGAGCCTGGACTGGGCATGATCAGTTGATCAGGGTCTTAAGAATGGACCGGTGACGGATACAATCATGGTACAAAACATTGGGCTCGTACAGTTTGTATTCTATACATAAATACAATTTACTGATATTTTAAAATTGAGAGCGGTATTTTAACTCGAAACTATTCTTATGCTTTGTTTGTTTCATTGCCCCGAAACCTAAGAAACACATTTGTGTGTACTGAAAACGTTTTGTCTTTCAACAGTGCATTGTTTGAACACAAGGGGGGCAACGTTTTTGGCTCCGCATGAACACGGGACGAGGACATGAACCCACAGGCCACACGAGGTTACTCCCTCTAATGAGCTCCTCATTAATTAAGAGGTAGCAATGAAATGAGTATTAGGCAGAGCCATGCTGAAGGATTTCTGAGGACATGAACAGATCATTAGACAGTGGGGAGACCGGCACAACGCGGTTGTTCCGCCGACGAAAAAAGATCGTTCCGGAAAGTTTATGAGCCGGATTGTGTGCTGAATGTTGTATTTGTCAAGATGACAAGAAGATTTAGGCTTTGCTTGTTTGGTTTTTTTTTATTTGAGAAAATGTATTATGTCCTGTCACCCCATTTAGAAATGTTGCTTCCATCTGATATAGATAAATTGTGTCGCTATGTGACATCATTATGGAGCCTAACAATGTCCCGTCCTGACATATTGAATACCACATGAGTCAAAGGGAAAGGCTAATACAACACTTAAATAATGAAGGTCCCTGACTCCATGTCATATTTCCTGTGACGCAGTTGCCATGGGAACAGTGGTGACGCAGTCATTCATCGTCCCTGATGAGGCTTTTGTTAAAATCGAGGGGTTAAATGATAGGCTACCCTTTGATAGCGTTGAGGACACACACTGTACAGCCACTATGACTATAAGACCGTTGACAGGGAAATGACAGTGTGCATTGCTCGAGCAGTGGTCTGCTAGTTTGCCTTGGTCTTCAAAGACATGCTTTCAAAAACACGCTTTTCAAAAACTATAAATATTATGTATTTTTCTTAGAAAAATAGAAAGTGAGTGGAAAGAAAATCTATATCAAATCACTATTTGGTGTGACCACCCTTTGCCTTCCAAACAGCATACCCTGCCTAAAACGTATGCACAGTATAGCATAAGCGAAGTTGCCAGTTACTTAAAGGACAACATTGCATTGCAACTTGGCAGCCCAAAAGTTGCTACTGCCAACTTAGCCAGCTGCTCAAACATTGGATTTCCAGTGCTTCCAATCTAGAGGAGTCTCTAGATATACAACTATAAACCTATAAAACGCTCCTTGGTCTAAGCTCATCTTTAGGAGTGTATTATATACATCCTGTAGATTTATACAACTATAAAACGCCCCTTGGTCTAAGCTCATCTTTAGCAGCCAGCAGTAATAAAGTCATGCTGTCACAGGATG
>JAVQIZ010054952.1:0-10578 GCA_036023535.2 Galaxias brevipinnis
AACCTGCGCACTTTGAAAGCTAAATGTGAAGTAGCAAGAGCTCTATCGATGTTGACACGTATATGTTGTGACACGAGGTTTACATTTGAATTACTGAATAGGCTCAGACCAACAAAAACGTTATGTTTGTGGTGATTCAAACAGTTTCAAAACGCTACACAGCTCGATTTTGGTTGCCGCTGCGTGAACTGTCCCGTTAAGACAGAATTGTAGCGGTTGGAGTTGTCTAGCCTACTTATGCAATGCAGTCTAGATAAACTGAATGATGAAGTTAGCAGCACCACTCTGAGGTGAGTGTCACTGCTTCCAAAGCGAGAACAGGCACTATGACACGTAACGTTAAGTTTTCCTAATGCTATCGAATCAATCATATAGGCTAATATATATTTATTGTTACCTTGGCAGACAGGGTTTTAGCTAGATTTGGAGCCCTCACAAGGTTAATTATTGTTCATGCACTACCCTGTTTTGAACTAAAGGCATACTTTTTGCACACATTAGAGCATTGTCAGTGAAAGCCTGACCTTGTTGAAAATAAAACCAAACGGTAGTACTTTATCGTCATATGTGTCCACCATTATAGTATTATGAAGAGGCACTACCGATCTAGCGGCAATAAGCCCCCTTGTCAACAAACAGGGTTTGGACCGCAGTCCGCTTGTGCTGCAGGGGTAGGTTGTGCGTGCGCGTCAGGCGGTCAGTCGAATAACTGCGATGCATCACATCGCATTTGCGCAGGGAAATGCATTTCTATTTTTTTCCGTTTTCAGAGAATCTTTCAAAGTATTGGACTAGTCAGAGTTGAACGGCCCCGAGTGACGGATTTAATTTAAGTTTGTAGCGACTCAAGTAAATTATATGGCATGTATTTTAAATAACAAATTGTTGACAGATTGCTTACTCCACTTAAGGTCATGTCCGGACAGGGGTTTACTTCAAAATGAATCAAAGTTTGACCATCCAAAATTATGGACTGCCTGTGCAACTTCTGTAGGGTCCAGGTATCGCCTCATGCTACCAGTAGTGACACTGACTGTAGCTAAATGCAAAACTTGTGAAAAACAGTCAGAAAAGATGAGGAGGTAAAAAATGTCAGGGGCTTCCACCTGGAAAACCATTCCTGTTTTGGGGGTCGTCTCATTGTTGCCCCTCTAGTGCATCTGTTCATTTCATTAACACCAAAGCAGCTGAAACTGATTAACAACCCCCCCTGCTGGGTAACTGACCAGATCACTATCCCAGAAGTTTAATTGACTTGATGCAATACTCTGATTAAAAAGTGTTCCTTAAATTTTTTGAGCAGTGTATATTTACTGTGTACTTTTTATGTGTTTTTGATATGCTAGCTAATCAGCAGTACTTTTGCATTGAGGAAATTAGTTATGTGGGTTTATTAGTGTTAGTAGGTAACATTATGTCTGTAAAGCTATACTATCACATTGTTTAATTTGACACTACTCTTTTATTGATAAATGTGGCAAAGACGGAGCTGGAGTGTCGAATACCATGTCTTATCCTTGACCAGCTGTATGTTTAAATCTTTGCCCGACAATTATGCAATAAACTGCATGCACCCAACGTTTTGTGTGAGAATCTTTAATGGAAGCTGAAACACTTCTCTACTTTGAAGATGGTCAAGACCTACCTGAGGAAGAGCATGACACAGGATCGCCTGAATGCTCTGGATAGGCTCTCTATGGAGAAAAAACTAATCAAAAACATCCCTGACTTTAATAATTAAGTAAGTTAGAGGTTTGCCTCTCAGAATGACCATAGTTGACTTTAGTAAGACTTTATTGTGTAAGAATACCTCATGTTTAATTTTGGCATTTAACAAATACTTACTATTTAGCAGAACACTGGTGTCCTGCAGTTAGTGTTTAAATGTATTTGTGAAGATGATATGGTACAGCCCCACATAGAATATTTTTCACCAGCCGCCACTGGGTACACCCCACAAATATTGGCTGATCAGTGTATATGTATGTATGTATATGTATATGTATGTATGTATATTTAGTGCTAAATGAGGATGAGTATATAAGTCAGTTTCTAATATCATATATATTTTAGTCTGTAGGGTTGCAGCTTCGCTTTAGTGTTTAGTCTGAAATGGATATAGAAAATAGTCTAAAGGGTCATGTGAATAATCTGCAGGTAGTAGAGCACAAATTAACCAGAAGCGTATCTTTCTAATTTCTCACTCAGCTCATTGATCCTAAGCAAAAGGCTACTTTACAAACCCAATTATGATTTTTTTTGTATTTGGTCAATTATGCTTAAGAATAAAATATGGTCTAAATGATATGAAGACATACACTGATTTTGTTGCTAAATGATTAGCCTTGGTAGTCTTTGATCGCTTTGTCTGTAACTGACCTATTAAAGGGGCCCTATTATGCTCATTTTCAGGTTCATACCCATAGTTAGGAGTTCTACTAGAATAGGTTTACGCATAATTGTTCAATAAACAATTTATTTTTTCCAAACTGCCTGGGTCTGCAGCACCTCTATTCACCCTCTGTCTGAAACGCCCCGTTTTAGCCCCTGTATCTTTGAGCCCCCCCCTCCCCCCCTCCCGACGAGCCCTGTCTGCTCTGATTGGTCAGCTGGCCAAACAATGGGAATCTACCTTTGTGCTGACAAAAACAGCGTTTTCTCGACATGGCGAAACCACCTTGCCACCGCTCTGACTGGCTCTGGTTGACGGCGTGACTTAGTGACATAGATAAGTTACGGAAGAAAACGCCGGACTACAAACGAGGCAGTTCAGGAGCAGTGTTTTCTGTGAGAGAGAGTAGCTCCCTTTGGCGTGGACTATGGGCTTTGTAACTTTTCAGACCTTTTACACGCACACAAAGCTATATAACATACTAAAGGAAAGGGGAAAAACCCAAAAAGCATAATAGGGCCCCTTAACCCACTGCTGCAAAAGCACAAGGTGTTGTTCTTCAGCTGGATTGTTCGCAGTCCCGTAGCAATAGTAATAATAGTAATATTTTAGTAATAAAATAACACATTTTATACAGTATAATACCTGTGATACACATTTTATTTAGGAGAAGTTGTTGAAAGGTTGTTAGGCTATGAATCGGTCACAAAGTTTAAAAGAACCCTAATGTAAGATTTGGAATATTTCTTTGTCTAGCATCGTTTTATTACTTAGAGGGATTGTACCAACAACATGAAATTTTTTGTCTGTGCCTTGTGCGTTTTCTCTAGTTCACCTCTGACAACACATCTCCCCTATTTTACAAGCTGTTTTTAATCGCAGCGATTTGTGACGTAGAAAATGGGGGTCAATCACGGACTCAGGCTCGTATAAGTAAGGTCCAACTACTCTGGCCGCAATCATGACAACAGCGGAACGTTAATTTCCCTAGCCAATAATATAACTCAGCTAATGAATGTTAGTGAGTGATGGGCGTAAACATGCATTCACCACTGAAAACGGCATGTGAGTTGGAAGGGAAGAAAGAGGCACCTTAGAATAATTAATACCAATATTATATAAAAATGTTTTGCTCAAATACTTTTTAATGTGCTTCATAGACACAAAAATTCAGCTCACAAAAATGTATGATTGTCTACATTATTGGCCCTTTAAAGTTATTGAAGTTTGACGTGTCTTTAAAGGACGTTGTCTAGGGACTTCACCGGCCTCAAAGTGTGAATAATATACGGCAAGGAGTTAGAATGCTTTTAGCACATTAACCACTGGCAATTGAAAGGTAATTTAATTTGCTAGCACAGGTTCCTTTATTAAATATCTGCAGCACCGGATTTGCTTTCACAAGTTTCCTAATGGATTTAGTGCCCCCTTGGATCTCCTAGCTTGTGTTTATGCGGGTGGCCATCTATTTGATAGAGAATGACATTGAGGATGAGAGGTGATCTATTTCAACCCGGAAAACACTGGTGTCAGCGCTTTTGAATAAGCTGTATTTATTGGCTTTAATGGATATTCGAAAATAGGATCTCAGTATCAAGGACATAAAGTAAGAAGAACAAGGCTGGCAAATACTGGCAGAAAGACAAGTTATACTAAGCCAGTCAAACCGACATGAAGGGCCCAATCTGTAGCTTTTAGAACTGTATATTTTATACCTAAAGTTTCCAACTAATTTGTTTGGGTCTATACATAAAAGTGTATCAAAGTTTAGCAGAATCTTTATCTCAATATATTATTAGACTAGTTGGGATCTCTAATTTAGATTTCTTCATTTTGTGACAATTTTATGTTTAGCTTTCGGGAACCATCTTTGGTGTCATGACTCATGGGGCATGTGGTTGCTCAAAGACTTGGAAAAAGAAAAAAAAAAGAGAGAGGACAAGTCATTAATAACTTGTCAGCACAAGGTCTTAACTAAGCTTATATTACTATTGGCAGAAAGATATATTTGCACAAAATTATTGAAAGGTTTACTTACACTGGCAGCTGTACGAAAGTTCTAATAAAATCAGTGGTCCTTAAGTACCTTTTTCAAGTATATGTACTTTATTCCATTTTGTGAGACTTTTTTACTTACACTCCACTACATTTCAAACTAAAATATCCTACTTCTGACTCCTCTACTGCAATATCTGTTTACAGAAATTTACAAGGCTTTGAAACAAATTATACAAATCACTGGTCCCTAAAATAAAGCAGAGCACTACTAAATGCCAATTCTTATTTTTATGCAAATATTACAAATAATTTTTTACACTAGTCACATATTGCGGCCAGTTTTATCTATAATTACACAGGTCACATTGTTGATTCGAATCTAAATTTCAGCCACATCAACTCAGTAGCCCTAATGCGATCCCTGTGTGTCAGATACATTTTTTTAAGTTCTGTTGCTCATCTACAAGTCACAAACTTATTTCATAATCACACTCTTCAGTAAGAAAACAATGCGGAGACAGACCTTGAGGGTAGACATTCTGCTATGGCTAATGGGACACACACACACACACAGGCCTATAAATAGTTAACTTAAATAATTATTGAAAGGGCAGCATCCACCCCATCCCTTACAATACTGTATTTTTTTACCATTGCACTGTAATTTTACTGTAGGGCTTTCAATTATGGTGTTCATTGAAATGTGAGTAGATGTATTGTAAACTTGAACAATATTTCACAGACGGATGTGAGGAAATTTAAAAAGGTATACAGCAGCGTTTTGTATAAAGCATATCAGTGTGTGGTTGCTGCTTTGAAGGGTTTATTCAGATGGTGCATGTGTGTATCATTTGGGACAAAAATACCATTTTGCAAAAGGATTGTTAGGTTTTGATTGCAGAGTTAATTTTGACATTATGTGGTTTGTGTTTAGAGTTTTGACCCAGCGAGCCAAATTCTGCAACAAGTGTGTAAGCGATTGGAAAGAACTGTAATTTAAGGCTCATAAAATTGTCAGTTTGTCCAAAACTTACATTTTTATTGTCTAAAAAAAGATTTTAAATTTACCGGGATGTTACTTTCGTGTAGCCGGACGCTATATGTGTTAAGGTTTTTTACAATCACTAGCATACTTTTGTCCAATCTGTAGTCACATTTTCAAAACTCTAAACACAAAAAGCACAACATCCATCTTTGTGGACTATACCATTAACACAATCCGTGTTATTTTCAGACAATGTACAATCAATTAACACATTTCGAAAATGCTTAAATATTCTTTACATACAAGTTTACCCAATACCAAAATGATGAAACTTTCTTGTCTTATTTACAAATGCTTTCACACTGCGTGCCAGAAATGAAAGCAGTGTTCAAAACCTTAAATACAGAATGAATCCTGTACTTCTGCAACAACAGCAGCTCAATAGCTATATTGAAACATATGATAGGCATTTTGGAATGAACATATCATTGAAACAATGTAAATAGCTGATTTGCTGTAAGTTGTTTAAGGTAAACCAACCATGTCTGAGCCCAAATGTCAATCAAATACAAAGCCAGGTTACTAAAATTATTTCAAAGGCATGGACATACACAGTAAAAAGGGGACTTTTAAAGGGATCTTATTCAATGTGGATACATAATAACACAAAGAACAGGTGATGGGAGAATAATGTCTGGACAAGGGAGAGGAATAGTGGGATGAGGGAGATGACCAGGGAGAGGAGTAGCTAGACCCGGCAGAGTAGAAGTTGGAAAAGGACAATGGAGAAGAAGAGGTAGAGGAGAGGAGTAGAGGAGTGTGGTGGTGTCAATGGATAGTAAGAGCTGTTGTCCCTGATGTAATACTGTAAGAGCCACAATCATAGACCATGTAATACAGTAAACCATGGTTTATCACTGAGAGAGGCTTGTGAAAGAGTCCAGCCTACTGTAATATCAGACAGTCAACCCTGACTTCCATTATCCAGAGTTTTCAACAAACTATGTCGCGGATGAGTAATGCATTTCACACTTCTTCTATCATTACTGTTGCTTTGTCGCACACTAACTGTAGGCAACTAGTCTCAATGCAAATACATTTGTATAGATTATAAATAATCTGTATTTGTTGTTTCTCTAAAGAACCTTTTGTTAAACACTGGCAGCAATTTCATGTTGCAGATAAAGTTCTTACAGTAGCAAATCTGTCACTTCTATTTTGTTTCACTGAAGGCCTACATTCTATAAAGTAAAGATGACTCATTCACTGTTAGATAGTATTTGCCAAAAATGTGCACATTCAACACTCAAAACATGTGGAGTGGTTCAAAGTAAAAGGAAACTGAATTATATAAAACTTTGATATGCAAACCGTCTACTGTATGCATGTAGCACTGAAACATGAAATGTTATGAAGTTTTTGCAATGCCATCAAATGTTAGTATTTTGAAAGTTGTTGTGTTATGATTGACACTATGTTCTCTTGGATAGAAAACCTATGCTACTGTTTTGACAAAATTATTTGATATTGAGCTTGGTTTGCTCTGTCTCGACAGAGTTAGTGTATGTAGATAAAGTTATTTTGCATTTTGAAATGTAGAGTCTGTCTTTAATTAACAAAATGTGGTTTTGAGCAGAAAATTTACTATTTGGATGTGTGATGTAGGTGTGCTGCTGTGTTAAGAGTTTTGAAAACGTATGTTAAGTATAGGTCATTGTAAAAAACTGTAAGCATGAACATCCTACGGGCCACTTTGATATTAGTGTACTTTTTTATCGTGAGAGTATTTATAGATATTTTGCGATAGATACCTTAAGAAACTAATTGCCTTGAAATTTGTTATAATTTTGTTTACCCAAATTAAGTGTGCAACATTGACAACATTGTAGCTGTTGGGGTTGTCCTGCCTATTATTAAGCCTATTTTGGCGCCTACTACGCCTGCAGTTTTGACACTATCGTTTCCATTCCAACGCCGACAGGTCCAGCATAATAGTGTGTAGTGCGTGTGTGTAGTTAAGTGATATCATTATTTATAGTTTAGAGTTATATTTTTAATTATTATTTTTAATAGTTTTTTGGCCCATTGAAATGAATGGGGAGAGAGCGTCCAGCCCTCTAGTGAACAAAGTGAACAGGGGATGAACGACCCAACACAATCGAGATATGGCATTAGTGCATGGAACTCTACTTTAGTGCATGGAACTCAAGCGCGCCACCATTGCTTGGCAAAGCTAGTTCTATTACAGTTGATACGTTCAACTCCTCTCCATGGGAAACGCTCGGAGAGCATGCATCATTCACTGAACACTTATACCACAGTGCCGCCTTGTAATCAACAAGACTTGTGAGACTTTAAGGGTCACGCGCACCCACGTCAGCAACTCTATATATACAGTAGCAGACCCATCTCACTCCAGATTTTCATCATTTAGCCAGGTGTGAACATTAACGGTGTCCTCCTGTCTAGTGAACCTCAGTGAAGATGCTGTTCGAGCTGAGGATTTTCTCCTTGCTAGAAAGGTAAAAGGTTTTCTCTAGCCTTCGGCGATTCTTCTGCTTTCTGTCGCGCTACTTAATGTAGCACAGCAGGTGAGGATTCTAGCTCCCGGTGGCAAGCTAGTTCCTTTCCCCCGTGCTTGTTAGCCACTTTGTTCCTCCTCTGAGTTTTCGTTGTGGTTTTTCAGCATGTTTTTTTCCTTTCTGTTAGACAGCAGCTTGTGCTCCATTTTCAAACGTTTGCCTTGCTGTTTTCCATCAGTTGAAGTGTAGTCGGCAACATGGTTAGTGTCCCCCGTTTTGCCAACGGTACTGCGGGGCATCACTAACCACATAGCTAGCTACTGCTAAGCTACTGCTAGGCTACTGTTAAGCTAGCGCCCATGTGGTGGCTAGCTAGCAAACGGCCTCCTCGGTACTTCACCTCCTGTTGCTTCGGTGACCTCGTCAGGTGTTAGTTAACAGCCTTTGCCCCGTATTCGAACATGTGCCTTCTATATTCTGGTGATAGCCGTAACCATAGTTAGTTTCCCCTGTTTTGCCTACAGACCTGCGGAGCATTGCTAACTGCTTAGCTACTGCTAGGCTACTGCTAAATTAACGCCCACGTGATGGCTGGCTAGCAGACGGCCTCCTCGGTACCTCACCTCCTGTTGCTTCGGTGACCTTGTGGGGTGTTAAACAGCCTGTGCCCCGTTTTCGAATGTGTGCCTTGCCGTTTTCTATCGGTCCAAGTGTGTAGTAAGCGAGGTGATTAGAGTTTCAACGACCTTGCTGCTCTCTGAGCTAGAAAGGTTGTGTGCTGCTACCTGGTTAACTTGATTGGCTACTTACCCAGTAGTGGGATGTCGACGTCCAAGGGGGATAGAAAGAAGAGGCAGAGTGCTGCCGCTCTTCTGCCTGTTGAGGCTGCTCCTCCAAGTGGGGACGAGCTCTCTATTGGGAAGCTCTCTCCTCGTCCCTCATGCCCGCCTGTCATGTTGCACAGGTCCCCCGGGATCATGGTGACAATAGCAGATGAGGAAGATGAGGTGCAAGTGTTGCAGCCATGCGCTGTGCGAGCAGTGTCAGCTGGTTCACTGGGGGACACGGACTCGATGACGGACGCGCTCTCTCAGTCAGCTGAGGTGGGCTTGTCTCGCTTCAGGTCCTTATCTCCCTGGGAGGCATGCCGCCAGGCGTGCACCTGCGTGGGCATCCCCTGGCCATCCCCCCTGGCACTTCCAGCCCAGTCCTTGATGGATGGTCGCTTCATGTCGGTGGTCTCTCCTCCCCCGAGGAAGTCCATCCCTATGATGCTAGACTTCCTTTCGGATCTGCACGCCTCCTGGTCTAGACCAGCCTCTGCACGTTTGCAGTTGGCTGGATATAGCGTCATGGAGTTGCAGGACCAGTCCAGGTTGGAGGTAGACACCCTGCCCCCTATGGAGCTTGTAGTGGCAGAGCACCTTGCCCCCACTACTTCCTCGTATGTTTCGGGAGCCCGCCTCCCTGAACAGCAGCAGAGACAGCATTTTCCTGTACTAGGGGCATCCTACAAGGCATCAGCCTTGGCAGCCAGGAGTGTGAACATGGTTTCGATTCTCCTGGCATACCAAGCCGTGGTCCAGCAGGAGATGGTTGAGTCCGATGTCCGATGTCATCTCCGAGAGCTATGGGACATCAGCCGTATGCTTACGGACCTCTCTCTGCTCTCCCTCAGAGGAGTGGCATCGCAGACGGGCAGGTCCATGGCAGCTACGGTGGTGACGCAACGTTCCGTCTGGTTGGACGTTGCTAAGACCCTGCTTAGAGAGAGGGCTACTTTCCTCGACAAGCCGTTGGACCCTGCTGGGCTCTTCAGTGCCTCGGTGGGGAAGCTGACGGCCCGAATGGAGCAGCGGAAGTCGACAGGGGAGGCAGTGCTCCCATCTTAGCCTGAGAAAAAGGTGAAGAAAGAAGAGGCACAGTGCTGCCGCTCTTCACCTGCTCGCCCTCCACGTGCTGCTCCCCAGGTTTCTACGCAAGCGCCGGTGGGGTTCTAACGCGGATGACCATGGGCGAAGCGAACCGGTTTGCGGCAAAGAGTCTGACTCTTCCCAAGGGAAGAAGCAGCAGCGGCCCTGATGCGCGGAACTGCCTCCTGTCGGTGCAGACTCGGGCAGTCAGGTTCCGGCTCACCATACAGTCACTAAGCTCACTGTCTGGGGTGGCATTCCAGCCTCAGCCAGCTGCGCCAAGTGTTATTGTTCCCCACCTATTAAAGTGTGTGTGTTCCCCTCACACTTGGGCAGCCTGTGCGTGCAGTGTGTGCAGAGGAATCATATGAAACACATAAATGAATCCTATAAAGCCTCACCTGGGTCACGCCTCTCCCCTCTGGGTTGTGGTCTCCCTAGCCGGGGGCTGCGGCTCTGGTGTGCATGCACCACGAGCGCATGGGTGTTACAGACCGTAGAGTGCGGGTACAGACTCCAGTTTTGGAGCAGCCTGCCTCAGTTTGTGGGGATCATAGAGACCTCTGTGTCAGACGAACTTGCCCCTATTCTACCGGGGGAGATATGCTCTCTCCTACAGAAAAAGAGGACTGTGAGATATGTGGCACCAACGGAGGCACACTGCGGGTTCTACTCATTGTATTTCCCGGTACTGAAAGCGGGGGGGGGGGGGGGGGGTTGGTACCCCGCCCCCCATCCTGGACCGGAGGTGATTAAACAGCCCAATGA
>JAVQIZ010055004.1:0-19618 GCA_036023535.2 Galaxias brevipinnis
TGTCTGGACAACAGAGGACCGGCTGCCACAGTGGCGACCCCAAGGTAAGACTCTCACACCACTGAGAAAAGGAGACGGAGGAGAACCGGAGAGAGAGAGAGAGAGGGAGAGGGAGAAGAAGGGGACGGGTAAAGTGAAGCTCTGCCGCCGCTGCTACGCTGCCTCTCCGCTGCAGCTCCGAGCCTTGGAACGCTCCGTGCTTTCCTTCCTCACCGAACGCCCCGTCTTCCCATCCACAAGTGGGGGGGAGGGGGGGGGGGGGGTTAGGGCGACCTGCCATGTGGGAATGACAAACCACAAACTACGGGTACATTCGTCCCGCAAACCTTTGGGGAGGACGGAGAGCTGCAAAGCGGAGACCAGTGGATGTTTGTCCTCCTCCTCCTCTTCGTCGACCTCTGTCCCACGGCAGAGTGCCTGCACTGCCTTGTTACCCTGGCACTAATGTCTCTGCAGTGATAGATCACCTGTGATATACGTGTGTCCGTGCTGCTCGCCTGGGGCTCGGGAAATCATCCAAATGGGGGGAGGGGGGGTTGCATATGTTTTCCTTCATTTCTACCTCGTTTGTCTCTTCTCTCTTTCATCGCGCGGCTTGGCGTGTCTCTTTTGTGTGCCTGCCTGGCGCGTTGAGCTGGTGTTTTGGTTCTTCTTGTGCAATGCAGGAGTTTTACGAGCGCAGCAGTAAGCCCCGACAGCATGTGAGCGTGCGTGCGTGCGCGCGGTTACCGTGCGACACTTATGAGGCAATGTAGCGGGAGGATACGTTCAATGGCAAGAGGACGATACAGCACGGGGGGATTGGGGGGAAAAACAACCACCGAAGCATTGAGAGAAAATCATTGGTATTGATCCCCCTGCAAGGCGCTTCCCTCTGGATCCTGGGGATTAGAGCTGCTGGGCTGAGACCGGGATGCGTCTGTGGTCGGGGGGTTTGGGTGCTGCTGTTCTGCTTGAGTGCACTCAGCACAAAACATCTCCAGAGTTGTCGCCATAAAACTTTGATGACGGTGGCTTTGTGGTGGCAGCGGAATAAGGCCATGTTCCTCTGTGGCCCGCCTTTCATCCTCACCGAGGGGAGGTGTGGGGGAGGAGGTGGGAGTAATCTAGCGTGCAGTGCATGTGTAGGTCATGGTGTCTTTTACAGGCAATAAGAAAAGGGGTGCTGGATGTCGGAATCCTGTTTGCTTTGACAATCGATGCCTGTAATACATAGTGCATACATAATAACCATCACTGGTCAAACTTAAAAGAGCCCACATGTATCCCCCTGAGTGTGTTGACCTGCAGAATACCATTAATACTGTTGGCCACTGGACGTATCACTTAATCAACGCTGACACTATCATGAATGGGCTTTCCTCTGGAGTACCCTTTGAATGATTGGCTGGGCAGGGGAGGGGTCGCGGGGGGAGGGCAAAGGGGGGTACATGCAGAAAATTGCTTGTGATGGCTGGTCATTTGACCTTCTAAACTGCATTACCGAAGTCACGGCAACTCCACTCCCCAGTAGAGCATACAGCGCGCCGCCTCTCTATCTCTCTTTCTTTCTCTCTCTCTTTCTTTCTCTCTCTCTCTCTCTCTTTTCTTCGGCCGGCAGGTGATCACTCCACGTACGAACCAAAGTGACAATAGGAATAATTGAGATGAGATCAAAATGTGAATTATTAATGGAGCCTGTTTATTTAATCACGACCCTGTGTGTCCCTGAGGGTGCTTTAAAAGCACCTTCTCTATCACAGCATTACATTTGTGTCAACGGCTTATCCCAGCATGAACAATTCTTATTATTCTCTGCCCTTCAAATGTTTTTTATCTATTGTATATGAATTACTAAAACGTTATCTAGGTCATGTATACCAACAGTTGATCGTTAGATATGTCAAATAGACACGTATCTATCTGGAGCTCAGCTGAATTAGCAAGAATCAATGTAGTATAATCTAGATTGCAAGAAAGGCATATTCCCTTTGCCCTCGTAATGCATCCTTTCAAGCTGTTGGCCATTGCATCCCTTCAAGCTTAAGAGAACATTGTTAGAAAAAAACACAGGACTGCTTGGTAATTCAATCTCGCACAGGCAAATTTTGAAGCCCTTTCTCATCAGCCAAACAAATGAAAGCGATGATGTTTATTTGTCTATAAATCTCAGGCCATTGCTAATTCAAGGCCCTGTGTTTGCTGCATTTAAAGTGTCATCTCTCTTGTTTGTGGGCCTGATTTAGAGGCGAGCGTAGGTACGGCGTACTCTGGACATTGCGACAGAGTCTCAGCGAGCGTGTGTTTCCTTCATTGCTCTGTCAAACGTGACAAACGTACTTCCAGCGGGCTTGTAAAAAAAGGGCTGTCGTAAACACAGACGACTCCGCAGCAGCATGGATCACCTTTATCCTCCTCTAATCCACCTCCCATGTATGTTAACGCTACACACACACACACACACACACACGGACACTGATACACACACACACAGACACTGAGACACACACAGACACACACACACACATAAACAAACACAGAGACACACACTGAGACACACACACACACACAGACACACACACAGACACTGATACATACACAGACACACACACACACACATAAACAAACAGAGACACACACACGTACAAACACACACATACACACACACACACACACACACACACGCTTCTTTAACCCTTTTTACGGTCGAGAACACGTTGCACCAGACAGAAAGCGGCAGCCTCTTGGTGTTGTGGGTCTGGCTGCCGGTTAACGGGACGCCTCTGTTAAGCCGTACAGTGGGTCGTAATGGGACCGGCACTCCGTGTCCAGGTTAATTGGCCCTCGACGAAAAGGGGATGAAGGAGGATACCCTTCATCACCTTCATCACAGGCCGGGCTCTCTCATCTTCCCGACTGTGACTGAGAGCCAGGATGAGAAAACAGCCTTGAAGGTTTATGTGTGTGGGAGCGGGAGTGGCGGGGGGGCTCTTTGGTTGGATGGGTCGGTCTTCTTCTACAGCTGTTTTAATGAAGTGGAACCCGCTAATTTGCTGCGCCGGCGTTCGGCTTGTTAAGACGAAGGGACAGCGGTGTCAGGGTGATTTGCGGACGAGAAAAAGCAGGTGATAGCCTCGACCGTGGCTCCACGTCAAGGGCTTCACTAATCCGTACAGTAGCCGCCCATCACATCGTTAAGGTGAAGTGAGTGGTCTCCTTAATGAGTGCTGCCAGCGTTGCGGTCCAGAAGGGGTTTTAATGGTTGCGTAAGCGGCTGGTGCGGCGCGTGAGGCCAGCTCTCCCCTGCAGGGTTTACTGCCCTCGAACGTCACAGCTCATTACCATGTGGAGGGGAACAGAGACATGTGTTTAACGGAATAGGCTCGACCCCTTATCGGCAGCATGGATTTCTGGTTGGTCTGCTTGGGTATGTGGAGGCGACGGCGTACTGAGGGCCTCCTCAAAGGACCCGGGTGGAGAACGGAACGTCACGCAAGCAGAATCCTAATAGGACCCGTTTGACCTTTGCTTCTTTTCTCGGATGCGCTCGGTGCCCCCTCGCTCCACCCACAGGCATCGACAAACACAGACACAAGCACGCTCACACACACATACACACACGCACGCACACACGCAAACATGCACTTATCCCACGAGCCTTACCTCTGTACATGTCTCCAGCTTGTCCATCTCTCAATGTGACTAAGCTGGTAGGGGGGAAATGTGGGCTGGGTGCCGTGAATCCCAGCGATAAGAGGCTGTCGCACTGCCCGATACAGAGCGGGAGTGGGTGTTAGAAGGCCCTGTCCTCTCCGTACCCCACCCTCCCCTTCTCCAGCCTCCCCTTCTCCACCCTTCCCTTTTCCAGTCCCAGCCTCCATGCGACAAACTCTCTCTGTGCCAAGCTGAACACCCCCCCCCCCCCCTCTCTCTCTCTCTCTGGGATGGGGGGTGGAAGTGGGTGCTGGTTGGCTCCGCCGGGTGTCCAGGCTCTGGTACCCTCCAGCTCCACTCAGCAACACTGCAGAGTCCTGTACCCTTGGTGGTAGGGCGCGCGAGACAGGAGATTGGAAAACGAGCTGGGGCTAAACTCAAGCTATTCTCGGCTCCGGACGACTCTATGTGTTTTTTTTTTTTCTTTTCTTTTTTTCAGGGGAGGCGGCAGGTCTGCTGGGGAGAGGAAGGAGGGGGCATTGTCATTTCATTAAGGTAATTGACTCTCCCAGTGTGGGTGCAGGGCGCCTCAGCTGCAGTTGTGCCGCTGTGGAGAAGGTGATAGCAACAGTGGGCTGGGTACTCTCAAGGCTATCAGGAAGGAGGGGCTGAAGAGGATAGAGCTGGTGATGAGAATCTGGGCCTGGAGCCAAGTGTACTGGCACAGGCTCCGGCTCTAGGGGATGTTTTTAGTCATCTTCCCTGACCGACCTCCGAGTGTCATAAGTTAGCCGAGGTGGAAATGAGGGGCTATATTATTGAGCTACTCGTCTTGGCTCGCCAGACCCTACCATGGGAGGCCTTTGTGACGACTGCTCTTCAGCTTTGGCTCAGGGCAGAAATATATAAATAAGATGAGACGGAATGAAAGAGTGAGGGGAAAGAAAGAGTGAGGGGAAAGAAAGAGTGAGGGGAAAGAAAGAGGCTCCCGTTAAAGCTCCCACACTGGCCCGCCGAGACCACAGAAACATTTTTCCACCAGAAGAGATATCTGTCTTTTTTAACGCACTGATCGTGTGGTTTCCACCCAGCACCTTAAGTTCTGCTCTGTACCCCGACCCCGCATTCCAGTACTGCTCACTTTGTTTTGATGACTCAGAAACGTATTTTCCGGTCGGAGATAGCACTCTATACATGAGTGCCCACTAAAAGTCAAATTTGTATTTGTAACCAAAAGTTACTGTTGAGCTTGCAGTTTCTTTGCTGCCGTATGCACCCCATCACTCTCTATGCAACGGGCAGTGCAGTAAGTAAGCCAGGAACGCAAGGGTGTTAAGTGTTTCTGTGGAGTCACATTCCGGAAAAACAGGCGCACGTCTCTGCGAAATTTCAGGACAGAAATGTCTTCATTCTTGGGTTCACTCTCTGACTCAAATGAAAAGCACCAAAAGTTATTACCCTCCAAATAATGGAAGGATTAAAAAGGTAATTGGGGGAATGAAACACTCCTCAGCTATCTCGGTGATACGAGAGGGACTTTTCCTTTGTGTTCTTCTTTTTGAGAGAGTAATGATTCAGGGAGGTAATCTGTTGAGGTGGCTGGAACGGGGCCCTCCTGAGAAAGGTCTAAGTCTCCCGGCCGTGTTATTGAAGGAGTAATTAGTATCGATACAAGCCCCGTCTTGGTCTGGGCTCCGAGCCAGCTCTCACCTTTCAGAGATGCACACATGACCGACTCCATTTCCAAATGTGCTTTTAATAGAGACAATTAAATTCTCAAAATAGAATCTTTCAGAAAACAAAAGGTTGTCGTAAATAAAATAGAAATATAGCGCCCATAGCTTAAAACATAATAAATAATTATGCTTTGTATGCCCTTTGAACTAAAGGAACAGCACTTTATTAATCTTTCATTTGATTTATTTTAATTTTTTTGCTTGATATACTGACTAGCACATGCTTGCATACATAATGTGGGATCAGCAAAATGAATAGTGAATCTGAAGTGAATCAATACTCAGTTCGCTGGTGTAAGTGCATAAGACTTGTTTACGCAAGTCGTTGCTCGTGTAGTGTGAAGTATCACCGTCTCTGATTCTCTGGTGGGATGCAGGTCCACTTCTCTTCCGCTGTCAGCCTTGCTTTCAGCGGGGCAGATGAGTGTCTGCACTATCAGGTCCCAAACATAATTCACCTAAAGTATGCTGTCGCTCTCACCTAGGAGAAGAGATAAATGCGTGTTGCCCTCTTAAAGTGATGAGATAAACATGGCAGCCGTTATCTAGGCTCCCCCACACTTCCTCTCCGGGCTTTTGTTGCATTGCCAATCAAAGCCACGGAGAGGAATATACGTAGGTCTAGAGTTCACTAACCTGGGAGTCCTACAAGGCCTCATTCTACTCACGACATCCTTAACTGACTGGGGAGGAAGGGTCTTGCGACACCATTACAATTCAGGGAGATCGTGGTTGTTTTTTTTTCTTCCAAAGAGCTTTTAGTGTGTCTCTGTGTCTGTCTGTCTTTCCCACTCAGATGCATGTCACGTTGCTTTGCCCTTTGCTTTGGGCCTGTCAATGTCAACACTGTATTCCATGTGGAGCCCAAGTGACGCTGTGCCCATGCTTCTCCCAGCCCTCTTTTGCATTTTTTCCTGGACGATGCCTCGCGTGGCGCAGATCAAAATGGAATAACGGGAGACGGAGACAAATCTGACATCCCATTCACACGCACAGAGACCACCAAGCAATCGTTTTATTCTTTACCCACAGTGCATCACTTTGTCTCTTTAACAGTGACTGGTGGGGTTTTGACACCAGACAAGCAGTGACTTTCACAGCTGCTGTAAAAGACTTCTATGAAGATGAGGAAGGTGCTTTTGGTGAAATTGCTGCTAAAATTAGGGACTTATCAACATGCCCCCAGACCCGCTCTCATTTAAATGGCAGCACACTGTTAAATTAAAACCCCATACCGTAGAAGGAAAAATAAAAGATACACTTGACGTATTTTCTGCTCTCTTGGTTTGAGCCTTATGTAATTGCTGTTAAAAATACTTATTTCAGTGTGGGGTTGCACAGCTATGCTGTGTTTTCAAAATCAGATCACAGATATCGTGGTCTGTCATGGTTTCACCAAAATATATCAAGGTGTAGCAAAAATAACAACAAAGAAATAATATTTAATTGAAGAAGTCTTCAAATTAGATCACAGCATCCTTCAAAAACAATCCAAGAAGTGTTTTGGAATTTCAAGTTATTACAAAGAAACAAATTTAGAGACAACAAAATGCGAGCTAAATTTTGCCGAAAGCGAGCATTGTCACTCATGACACGTCAAAATGCCCATGAAACATCAGGACTCCCAACGTCTGGGCTCTGTGCTGCCCGGGCAACCGGCACTGATCCAGCCTCTCCTGGGAGGGGGAGATGACAACGGTGAACACGACAGGCTGATGCGGCTGAGACGGCTGCGTTCGTCAGGCAAATTAGTGAACTAAGTGTTCACATCGCAAAGCCGGCTGTTCAGTGTCCTGCTTGAACCTATGAGTTGCCTCAAACGAATGAGTCCAAAGCCTAGGGCATTCATGTCAAATTACAATTCCCCCCATGTTCAGTATTATGGTCTCTGGTGATGTGCTAAGGTGAATTCAGCTCACTTTGCTTGTGACTAGTGTCTGCAATTAGCAACTGGCCAACACTGCTTTATTGATCCAAATGTCAGACCAACAAATTGATTTTAGAGGTAGTGTCCAGCAGTGTGTATCGCCTCTGTATAGAATAATAGCTGGTAAAGAGCTTCTAAAGTGGATCATTGATATTTGTTTTTAGTTCTTTCTTTTTTTTTTTAACAGCCATAGCCCATGCCCTAGGCCTATAACCACGTACCCCCTCTCAAACATATGTCCCGGCTCAAATCGCTGCTACGTTTTACTTTTATTGGCTAATGAAGCTGCACTTACAAAGTACGTACTGTTGCATGTAGTAGACATACAATTGGGGCATCCTATTTTGTCACAACATTACGGCTTGAACTTTGACCCTCTTTCTCATACATCCGTCGCAGTCCGTGACGGCAAATTTGAAAATTGTTGGTATTCCATCGGGGCGGAGAGTCGACGTGATGTTTCGCTTCGCAGAGCATTGTGGGTCAGAATAACCAGAAAAGCATGCTGGCTAACATACTACAAAATGTGACCGGATGCAGTAGGACATGCTGGTATTTCTATGTTTTGGGACGGGTAATGTTTTGGCTTATTATATAGTATCGCTGTATGGGAGCTGAGACGCAGCCCATCCTCTCTAACTCTTTGATAGCTTCGATGTCTGTCGGAGGGAGAGAGTTTTGGCACAAATTGACGGAAACCCCAAATGACAACACTTAAGTAGTTGATTTAGCTCTGGTGTTTCTCCAGCCTTTTCAGTGTTTTAAGTGCAATAAAAAGTGTTTTAAATTAAAGTAATTAGTTGCACCTTGCTTGCATAAGTGTTCCCAGCGTAGATGCATTTAAAACACTCTTTCAAACATTGATACATCTGCTGGTTGAGAGCTTGACTCTATGGAATACTATGTAAAGTCCTGCCTGCTTTAACGTTTGTCAAAAACAGATCAAATTATCATTAAAACAATTGGAGGCCGATACCAATGCAGATATGTTTTAGGTAGCTACAGTCTTGGACTTTTTGCTAAGCCTTTGAATTTATGAGTAAGCCACTGGCATGTATTCCGCTACACTAAAAGTATGTCCAGATCAAACTTTGAATGATGTGCTTGCTTCAACTTTTTCATGCATACGAGTCAACAACATACACTAATATGTAATATTATACTTATTACTCATTTTGATAAGAATCGAGACACATTTTTCTGGAGTGATGAATTGTGAAAGGTACATTTTTTGGCCATTGAATTGTATTTAAAATATCTAATAGATCATTCTCTTCGTCTTCTTCTTCTTCTTCTTGCAGGCGTTGAGCTATAGCTGAGGATGGCAGGAGATTCTCAAGTCCACATGGACCACGACATGGAAATAGGAGTCACACCTGGACAGGTAACTAATAAACATGTGGCCACAACCAGGTCACTCTAGCCGGTGTACTTCCTGGAAAACCCAACTGGCCTGGACTGTACTTAACTGCATCTTCATTCAACCAAACTAAACTGTAACTGGGAATGGCTGGGCCACGGATTCATGAGACTGCAGTAGATATTTTCAAATGAAATTGAATGATCGTATTCAGTTCGGCTTGGGTGGGCTACGGGTCAACAAAGTTATTATCCCACAAGTGAAAAGGATTGATGAATGGACAAGGGAAGGTAATGAAATAAAAAGAAAAAAAATAGGGAAAAGATGAAAGTCTAGTGAGAAAAAAATAAAGGTGAAAATCTGTGATTGGGTGGGTGGGTGGAGAAAAGTGAACTGTCATGAGAAAGAAAAAAAGGAATTGAACAAGAAAGGACCATTGCTGTTCACGGGAATCATATAAAAAGAGCAATCAGCCTTCTGTGTTTCTGCAGAGCTGGCTAGATGGATAGATGGTTCAACCTACTTGACTGCGGTGCGAGCGTTCAGGAGACAGAGAGGGAGGAGAGAAAGAAATATGGTCCAGTACACCGGATGGCGGAGTTGCGATAGCTATTTGTCTTGATTCCCTAGCCAATTTAATTCTGTTCTTTCTCAGCAAGTGTGGTCAGGGAAGCCAGCGACGGGTTATTCACCCACCACGCATCCTCCACGCAGCATGCTAGCTAATGAATGTGTTTACGGAGGATCAGCCACGGGGACACCGAGGACTGGGGGAAGGCCAGCGCGCTGCCTGTTTAATCTGTGACGGCTGCATCCATCACTCAATTAGAGACTTCCTCAGTGCCACGCCAATGAAAACGAACGCGTCCACTTTGAACATCTGTGTCACAGAGTCGTGCCTGCGCACGGTGGTAATGAATTGTGGGAAGGCAGAGTGACACTGTTACCCATGCAGTAGCCAACTGCGTCTAGCAAGGAGAGGGGCAATTGAATGTGACCTTATTGTCCATATACACTGTGGGACAGACGGCGGTTTGTCACTGAGCCACTAAATGCGATGGTCAATGAGGGTTGTCTTTCGCTTCCTCATTGTCAAACCTCTCGTCGATTGCATACTGCATTCAGAGATCAATACCTCCATGTGTCCTCTTTTGATAAGTGTAGCAGACTCGGAGCCCATAACCAAGACCACGTTCAAAAGTGCCTCAACGATCCTCACACCCCTCCTTCAAATAAACCTTGAAAAAGTGTTTTTAAATCACATATCATCCTTTCAAATGTGATTGACCTTTCCTTGAATCACCTGACTACAGTAATGGAGTCTTGTGGAGGTGTAGTTCCTGGGTACACGGCTATTGTTGCTCCACAGCAGTGCCTGGAGGAGCACAGGTGTCCGATTAGCATGCAGCGTTTCAGAGGGCACAGTCTACAGTCGGTGCCCTGTTGCGTCAACGCTATATCCTGTTTCAATATCACAGCAGCGCCTGTCCCCAGCAGTAGGGACAGAGAGTAACAGTCGTAGGTGTGCGTGGTAGCTTGTACTTGGCCTTTTTAGAGGAAAAACTGTTTGTGTGTGTGTGTGTGTAGAGGGGGTTTCAAGTTGTTGTGTGTTTTATTGTGTTCTTCCTTGACATTCATAGACTCTTATTTTTTTTAAAGGACGTGCCTTACTATGTCATAGTATTATTTGCCATAATGTATTTGTTTGGTGGTACAGTACATTTTGTGAATCTTATCGGCATTGTTATGAGCCTAATGAGGCCAGCCAGTGTCCTGTTGGGGGGTGGGGGGGGTGGGTGCTTAAGGGAACACAGGGGACTCTGAGGGAAGATGGGGCCACAGCTGTGGAGCCAGACCGCCTGGCTGGAGTGGAGCCAGCAGTCGACCAGGCAGGCCTAAGTGCCCTTGTACTCTCTGACTCTACCTCACATTCTCTCTCTGCCTCTCTCTCTCTCTCTCTCTCTTTCTCTCTCTCTCTCTCTTGTTCTCTTAAACTATGTCTCTCCTGTTTCACTCTCTCACTCTACCATTTTATCAAATTCCCTATGTTCCCTATGTTCCAGAGTCTCCTTATTTCTTCGCTATGTTTTTTTCCTTCACTTCATTTCTCGTGCTATCCATCATGTTACTCAGTTGTTGTTTTTTGTCTCCCTCTCCCTTTGCCACTATCACTTTCCATCAATGTCCCTTTGCTCTGTTTTTCTCTTCTTTTTTTCATGTAGCGCCGGTTGCTCTCTCCTCGTTTTGCTATGTCATGGTGAAAGCATTGCAGTGACTCTATGGAACACCTTTCACTTCAATGAAGTCCCAGCTATGCAGCAGGGACTTTACAAACCATGGCAGTTGTAAAGAGTTGGCGGTGTCTAGAGGGTTGACTCTTGATGTGACTGAGGTTGAAAGTCATTACGTATAAATATACATGAATCTTTTTCATGTGACATCTAGTAAATTTCCTCTATTTAGCTCTTGGAAACTTTTGAGGCAAGATTTAATGAACGCAATGTGAATGGATTCTACAGTATAGAACTATAACCCGTACAATATCCAATTTGGTTGTTTGGAAATGACCAGCAGAAGCAATCTTTTCTTAATTCTGCTTGTCATCTATACCTCCCTATCTTTCTCCATACCTCTTACTCTTTCTTTCATCTTCCTTTCTTCTCCAGGTGAAGAAGCTTCCCAAGCACTTGCGGGAAGCCCAGATATCGACGGAACGCACCCACCTGATCTCCGATCCGGTCAAGAAGCCACGGCAGCGCTACGTCCAGAAGGACGGCAAGTGCAACGTTCACCACGGCAACGTGCAGGAGACCTACCGCTACCTGAGCGACCTGTTCACCACCCTGGTGGACCTCCGCTGGCGCCTCAGCCTCTTCATCTTCACGCTGGTCTACGTGGTCAACTGGCTCTTCTTCGGCCTGCTCTGGTGGCTCATCGCCCTGATCCGCGGCGACCTGTGGCACTCGGGCGAGGAGGGCTGGACGCCCTGCGTAGAGAACCTCAACAGCTTCGTGTCGGCCTTCCTCTTCTCCATCGAGACGGAGACGACCATCGGCTACGGCTACCGGGTCATCACGGAGAAGTGCCCCGAGGGCATCGTGCTCCTGCTGGTGCAGGCCATCCTGGGCTCCATCGTCAACGCCATGATGGTGGGCTGCATGTTCGTGAAGATCTCGCAGCCCAAGAACCGCGCTGAGACGCTCATGTTCTCGCACAAGGCGGTGATCTCGGTGCGCGACAACAAGATGTGCCTGATGTTCCGCGTGGGCGACCTGCGCAACTCGCACATCGTGGAGGCGTCCATCCGCGCCAAGCTGATCCGCTCGCAGCAGACCAAAGAGGGCGAGTTCATCCCGCTGAACCAGACGGACATCAACATCGGCTTCGACACGGGCGACGACCGCCTCTTCCTGGTGTCGCCGCTCATCATCTCGCACGAGATCAATGAGAAGAGCCCCTTCTGGGAGATGTCCCAGGCCCAGATGGAGAAGGAGGAGTTTGAGATCGTGGTCATCCTGGAGGGTATGGTGGAAGCAACTGGTAGGTCACCCTTCTCTACTCAGGGGTCATTGCCTTGTGCCATACCGCATGCCCACACCGAGGCCAACCAGAATTCGGCTGGACCGTAATGTGTTGGCCTGCTCAGTCAACCACAACAGCAGTGGAAACAGTACATTGTGATCAGGAATCATAGTGTGAGTTGGCGTGCTATGGGTGAAGCTTGGCAAGGGCTATAGGTCAGTGCTGCTGTGTTGAATGACCAATAGTGATGTTTCCATGGAAAACGTTAGGATACAAATGCAAAAACAACGTGCTCCACATCTTACACCCACATTCAAGCACTTGCCTGGATGTATTTTGTACTTTGATTTAGAACTCATTCGACCAAAAGAAAAAAAAAGACCATCTGTTGCAATAGTTGTGCAGAGGTTTCTTCATGATATCATTTTTTTCCAACCCATATTTTGTATTTTGGAGTGTGAGAGGCATCTATTTAAAAAAAAAATCCAAAATGAAGGGAACTCTCTGCCCTAACAGGTTTGTGTTTAGTGGAAAAAGTTTGTGAAGTTGTCAAAGCAATGCTACAGGCCAACCCCTGTTGAAAGCAAAGCTAGCCCATCTCTCAATAGACCCACACCGAGAGAAAAAAAACATGCCTTTCATCAAGACTGTAATCAAGCCTGGAAATGGTATTGAACCAATTTTCTCAACATTCAAAATGAAATGCTAAATATCATTGCCGAACTAACGAGAGCCCCCGGGTGCCCAATTACATCCCAGTCACTTTGGAATTGATTCCGTTCATACGAACCTGACTTAGCGTTCCGTTAGCCTTGCAAAGTCTTGCTATGGAATATTGATTAGTGGAGTGTGCCTGTTTATCTCTGTAGCAGAGGGAATAAGGACACTTTTACAACGCAAGGCTCCATAGCTAATTGCTTATTTGCTCCACTAATATGCTTCCTGCAGTGTGGTGGGCCCACTCAGGTAAAAATGAACAAGCTGCATCTTTCATTGGCCTTTATCCAAGGACTGATTATAATACTGTTGACTCATTTTAATACAATGCATTATGCATGTCCCGTCACGACTTTGAGACATCATCGTATTTTTCACACGCAGATACGACTAAGTAAGATACACAGCATAAATGAAGGGGGCATTTATATAGGATCCCTGGCCACTCAGTTGTACCTCCCTCTTTTTTCCTATACCCCCTTTCTGTGTGTAAAAAAGGTCGAGATTACAGGACCTTAATGCGATCTGGCACGGCCTTTCGCACATCCGAACATTTCTGCTCTAATTCTTTTATGCTACGTTTCATTTATTTATTTATTTGAGTTCTCCTTCCTCCAAAGCACCAGCAGTCCCCCCCCCCCACCCCCCCACACACACTCCCACCCCCCTTGTGCTCGACTCAGGCATTAAATCGCATCGCCTTCCGCTTGACCAGGAGGGCCGAGGCACGCCGGGTCCCTGTGTTATTGCCACGGCAACTGAACAATCTTACTAATCTGACCACTTTTCAAATTCAAGACCTTTTCTACTGGTCTCTGATGTCATTATCTTTAAGAGACTTATAGGACAATTAACGGAGGAACCCCATCATTGGGAATTGAATAGCTCTCAACTATTTCTACATTGCAACTTGTTTGTCTTTGGGAGAGGAAATCAATGGGACAGGGGTAAATATGGTTGCCCGGTGCTAATTACATTGATTTTGTAAATCCAGTCATCCATTGCCTAAAACATTATATGCTGTGACACTGTGAATGAGTATGGAATATGAGCACAACTCCTGCTGGAGGAGAGCCTGAGCTAAATTCCATTGGATAATGACTGCTAACTTTAGATTTATCATTGGGTAAGGGCCAGAGGCTATTCCAGGTCATAGGCAGCATATATGTAAGTATAGCCATATGTCACAGATTTCCAAACACCCATCCTTAGTTTTTCTTTCGTATCAGTTTCTCTATAAGGTCAGCGATATGTTCATGTTATTTGGTTGGACAGCTTTTTACAGATGTGCAGTGTACAAAACTGCCATGTCAGTGAGCCAGGCTGTACATGGGCCTGGCAGTAGTCGTAGTATATAGCAGTAAATTATATATAATTATACTCTGTTAAAAACATTAATTTCCCTGTAAAGAAAATTCCTGCTGTGTCGACATTTATTGCCCTGCAGCAAGCATCTGATGCGTATGCAAGAGCCAGTCAAAAATATTAAAAAAGGAAAACTGCAAATGTAACAAAAAAATAATAAATCAGTTGCACTGCACTTTGCAAGGCAAAAGCCATACAAAAAGCATGGTGTCTTAAAGCTAAATCAAGTGCCGTTCCCATTTGTATTCTTCCAATGTTAGTTCCTCTTGACGGACAAAGAAGGGGATCCACTGCAAACCCTAGATGCTGTAATGGCAGCACTGCCTGCCTGAAAAATCGTCCCCCAGTTTTTCTGTCTGCACCCAAGCCTATGTTTGTCCCCACGTGAGTGACCCCGACCCTCACACTGTTCCATCGCATCAGCTGAGTTCTCCGCCAGCGCAGTGCTCTGTAAATAGCCACGGGAACCCTGGCCTTGATGTGCTAACCGACCACTCGCCATGTTTATAAGGGATGGGAACACTCTCCCGCTCGCTCTCCTTGACTCTCAGGGTTAAGAGGCAGCCGGAAGCAGAGGGGTGAATGGTTTTAGTCGTTGCAGCTAAATCAATGCCATGAGAGGGGACGTTAGCTCTGCCACACACTGGCTCTTCAGGACTGATAGCTCAGTGTTTGGGCTGATGGAGGGCTAACTGAGACAGGACAGAAGGACAACGGGCCAGGGGGACAAATGGCTGTTTTTGGAGCTTTTGAAAACCGCCCAGCCTTGTCATTGTCCATTGAAAGTTTCTGTACTGTGAAAAACAAGACAAAAAAAAAAAAAAACACATTGTAAGAGCTGTGTTGCAAATTTGGTCTGCAAATCGATTCTATAAACCAGAACACATTCTGCAATAAGTTTGAGCATAAGTATGCTTTTTGAGCTTGTTATTATGTAGCTGGTGGGTATAACTGTGCCCACACTCAGCAGTCATCAAAACTTTTGTCCGTTTGGGGTCCATGCTCCTTACATAATATACTGATGTTGTTATGTTGCTTTACAGGGGAATGGAGAGAAACTTTGCTGGTCTTTTGCTCCACTGGCTTCAGTTCAGTAAATTATTCATGGAGAAAAGATGACCGTTTGATTCCTGTTTTGAAGATGGGGGGGAGGAGATGATGTTGTCATCAGCGTTCATTTGTAACTTGTAATCTGCAGCAATTCCAACACACTTTCATAGAGCACATTGAGATATACAGTATATTGGTTCTAATTCCAGAAACCTATGCCTATCCCATACCTTATCACACCCTATGGTGAGCTTGGTTGAAACATTATAATATTGATCCTTGCTTATTGGCAAACCCATACAATGTCAACAAGCAACCCTGCTCTGTTTTCCTATCGAATAGATGAAGTCACTGCTGAGTCAAAGTAATGGCTTTACAATTTCCTGAGATAATCACGGTTTAGGAGCACGGCTTTTAGAGTTGTTTACGGCAGTCGAAGCCCTTCAACACCCCATTCATTTATTCTAAACACTCACCACAGAAGCAAAATGAAACCAATTGATTCCAATCAAGAGTGATTTGTAGTTGTATTGACTCAGTATTGAAGACTTTGTGTTGTCAGTAACAGAGAGGATGCTACAGGAGAGAGTCACTCACGTTAATTTATATTTTGTATCAGTTCGACTGTAGCAGCACCTTGCAGGCACAATCTAGTATCTCTATTGGGTGTGTAACGGAGGGAGCTGTTTTTTGGGTGCTGGAGTGAGTAGTTGGACCTCTTCCTAGCATGGAGGCACACAGCATATTATCACTGTTGGCTTCTATTTGCTGATACGGAGACCTTGGCCCCACTATTCTGTCTTGTTGGTAAATAATTTACAGGTTTTTCCTCTCCTTCCATCTGTCTCTCCATTGCTCTGAGTGCGTGTCTTTCTGCTTGTGCTACAGCGTGAATGTGTGTATACCTGCTCGTCTGCTTAGGAATGGTACTGGGTGTTAATATCTTAATATACACTTTTTTCACGTGTGTGTGTGTGTGTGTGTGTGTGTGTGTGTGTGTGTGTGTGTCTTGCTTGCGGAACAGGGATGACCTGCCAGGCTCGCAGCTCTTACCTGGACACGGAGGTTCTGTGGGGCTATCGCTTCACGCCGGTCCTCTCTCTGGAGAAGGGCTTCTACGAGGTGGACTACAACAACTTCCACGACATCTACGAGACCAACACGCCGTCGTGCAGCGCCAAGGAGATGGCGGCCAAGCTGCGCGAGGGGCCGCTGCTCCCCCAGCTGTCCCTGCTGACGCCCGAGCCCAAAGCCTTCACGCCGGACCCCCTCTTGGGGGAGGAGGACAGGGAGGAGGGGGACGGGGGAGAACGGGGTGAGACAAACGGCTCTGCCGCCGCTCTGGAGACACAGCCTCTGACTGACGGACTGACGGGCTGACGGACAGAAAGCCAGACGGAACCCGGGAGACCCCCTCCCCCCTGGGAAGACGGGTGGACAAAAGACAACGCTTCATTTAGTCAATGGCCAGCTTGTTCCATTGCATCGCTTGGAGGTCTGAGATAGGCCTGCCCCTGTTCCCATGCAATACTGCTCTTCTAGGCTGTCAATCTATAGGATAGATTGGTTTTTGTAGACACGAAAAGACACACAGGGGAGACAATAATACCCGTATACCGATCATGCACACATACAGCTGCTACCGGTTGGTCGGACTGCTTTTCTATAATCTCCAAACGACCTCTTTATTGCCATACTAGCTCAAGTGATATACTGTAACTTGACGTGAAACAAGTAGCCATGAAAAGAAAACCCCAGACTTTTACAAACGATACAATATCTTTATTATAGAGAGTGTTGAAGTATTGTATTTCTTCTCTTTATTCTTCTTCTTGCTAATATGTCCCCTCCCTGGTCGTGGCAAGAGCCCCCACCCCCACCACCACCACCACCCCCCTCCCCACGAAGGGCCACGGGAGATCATTATCTGCAATCTCCATCAGCTTTGTTGTTAGGCCGCAGCGGAAGCGTTTAACCCGAGGCAATACAGTACATTACGCTACGCTTTAGCCCCTCCGTCTGTAGCCAAGGAAGACGAGTGTAGGAGGAAGGAGCGCTAGAGATCAGGTCGTTGTTAGTCACTCCATATTGGGTACCACCATTCTGTTGTGTGTGTGTGTGTGTGTGTGTGTGTGTGTGTGTTCTTTACCCTCCATTTTGACGAAACTACCCTTGGCTTTAACTGTCACACATAATCTCGAAGCGCCTAGCTAATTCTCAACTCTATTTACTGTGGCCGAGAAGCCCTCTGTATTCGTCCTAAAGGAATGGGCCAGATGTACCTCATTTTGATACTCGTGTTATAAAGCACAAAGTCCTGCAAGGAAGTGACCCTAAAATTACCGCACACCTCCACCTGTCAATCACATGTTTTGTTTTTTTTATGTTCTGGCATTTTATTATATTGATTAATGGAGAAGCAGGTTTTAATGATGTCCAATCTCATGAGTCAAGCATAAGCCCGTTGTATGTTCATATTATGTCTTATCGTTATTATTGGAAGTTTCTCATTTTACCTTTAAGGTTTGCTTGACTTTACTGTGACAAGCATCTGTGTTTCAACCTCAGCCTCACGCAGCCTTTGTTCCCCTTGTAAGTCTTTTGGTCATTTTGCTTGCATGGGCAGATGACCCATGTCCCTCCAGGTTTAGCTTCCACCTTAGCGTTTTCTACTCTTACTTTTGAGGACGTGTGTCAAAGTGTGCATGTAAACCAGCCTTCCCCATCGTCATAGCAAGTTTCAGTCACTAATAAGTACAGGGTATTTTTTAGGCATGCAAAAAGAGCAAAGAGACATTTCTACCAGTATATTATCCGACAATATGTTGATAGCAAAGGTATGAGAACTCTAAAATAGATTAAAGATATTTCTAAACACTTTTAAATGTTTTTTCCGTGCCCTTCTTTAACATTACTTTGCATTTCTGCAGACACTGTTTCACTGTGACATTGTAGTCTCATATTTATCCCATTTGCATAAAGATCCCTTGCCATTCTAGAAAGACCATCTCCCATTGCTGGAATGTCATAAATTCTTCAGTGTGTTGTCATGGGAATAAACCTGATATGGCCAAAATAATCATGTTTCAGTTAGAATGTTTGTCTCACTGTTAGTGTTTGTTTGTGTGTGTGTGTGTTTGTCTGTGTGTTTATGTGTGTGTTTTTTGCGTGTGTGTGCGCACATTTTGTCTTGTGTGGGTGGATAGGTCTGCGCGTTACTGTTTGCATATGTGGGCGTTTGTAAGCTGTAAACCAGTTTGTGTATTTTGTGCATATGATCAATGGAATGAGTCTAAAATTAGAATAATCCAAGTTTCCACATGAGCTATTCACCTCACAGTGAGTAAATGCAAGTGAATTCCGTCTCAAACTATTGAAAAACAGTAAGAAAGTCATGACAATGTATTTAACAATACGCAATAGAAATACAACGCGCATGCAATGCACATTTTACATTTGGATCACGAGTGCATTGAATCATGGAAAAAAAACAGATCTCAGCCACCATTTGTAATTGGCATGGAACAATCTTATCTCGCACAGAAGCTCTAGGCTAAGGCTCCGTTCAACAAACACATCTGGTAGAGAAACACATTGCAGGGATGAACAACATAAGATAATTTCCATTGCAAAAACCAAAATGTATTTGTTACAGCGTACATATTCATATACATAACCATACATTTTGAACTATCTGGGGGTTACTGAAACTGTCAGTATTTGCATCAATATTTACCGACACAACTTTATGACATATTGCAAGAGAACGCCAGAATAAGGGCACTTTGAAGTGGAGGGAAGTTATTTCGTTAACAATGTTAGGATGATGGAGGGCAAAATAAAATTAGTTGGTATACCGCAATTTAAAAATCGCACGTTAGTCGGCCAGTTGGCCGACAGGTAAAAACATTCAAATGTAATTCATGTTGTTATTTTTTCCTCCTTGAGCCAGCCGAAAGTCTGATTTGGAGCTGTCACACCTTAACAAGCACCAGAGAAACAACTCGCCGCAGAAGTTGCCGCAACGGTAATCACATTCACGCCGTGTTCCAGATATAAAATACACGAGTCAAACGTTCCATTCCAAGGCTGGTGTCCCGTGGAAATCTATTCAATCATAGCAGCTCATAGTCAAGGCTATTAATTCTCGTCCCAGGCTTTTAAATTTAGAAACCTTGACTGTCAGATAGCTCGTGGTCCCTTGATTCGGATGTGAATAATGTAAGATGATGAGTATTGTGTAACTATTGAATAGTGCATTAATGTAGTGTGTCTGTGTGTGTGTGTGTGGGGGGGGGGGGGGTCTTT
>JAVQIZ010055011.1:0-15466 GCA_036023535.2 Galaxias brevipinnis
GGGTAAAGAGTTGGTCCACTGTTCCACGACCAGAACGGAATCCGCATTGCTCCTCCTGGATCTGAGGTTCGACAATCGGTCGGATTCTTCTTTCCAACACCCTGGCATAAGCTTTCCCAGCTAGGCTGAGCAGTGTGATACCCCAATAATTGGAGCACACCCTCCGGTCCCCCTTTTTAAAAGTGCATGAATGGGAAGTGAATATTCGCATCGCGTCCAGTGGAAACGCATCGTTTGACTTTTCTGCCATTAATATCTATGTATGTATTTACAGATTTGTATGCACATTCACAGATCTATGTATGCGTTCACAAATTTGTCTACACATGTAAAAATCTCAATACACTTGCAAATCTGAATACAGGTGGATATTTTTTATACACACTTGCACACTTGATTACGTGCACACAGATTCGGAATACACATTGCAGATCCCTGTATACATTCACAAGTCTCAGTGCACATTTGTCAATCTTATTACGCACACACGGATTGAGATATAGATTCACTCTCACTACAACTCTCCACTCGCGTTTGCAAATAGTTTTGTTACAGTAATGACACCATAGTTTCTGTCATTTGTTGTGTTATCTGAATTTGCAGCTTATTTTCTAAATTCTGTTCATATGTTGTCAATTCGTGTAAATGTTTTCTTAATTTTATAGTTTTTTGTCTATTCATGTTTTTTCCTCAGTTGCATTGCGTTGGCCTCTTAGGGCTACCATACTATCCTGCTCTAACAAATAAATGGGGGAAATTCACCAGAAAATGAGAGAGAAAATGTATTTTATGATTTAAAAACTTGTCTATTTGGATGAATCACATTTGACATTGTGCACTGAGTAAAGGCTTGTGTTCTGTTTCCACAGGCTTAATGAGGAGCAGATAGCAACTGTTTGTGAGGCTGTACTGCAGGCCCTAGCTTATCTCCACTCCCAACAGGTTATACACCGAGATATTAAGAGTGACTCCATACTGTTGAGTCTTGATGGGAGGGTAAGTAAAACAAAAAAACACTGTTTTCAGAAATCATATTGAGGGCTCTGAGGAAATTTTAACAAACAATAAATTTGCACTTCAACATATTTGTATATTACTTGTGAATTAGATAATAAACTTGAAGTCACAGAATCTCACTATTCTATGTGTAGTGTTATTCTATTATTGGTAATATGAACCAATGTGCGAACTATACCGGGCGCACAAGGTACGAAACTAAAGTGATGGCAACTCAAAGCTAAAGGTATTTACATACATTTGGGCGTAGTAGACACGAAACTAGTGAGGGTTTTGGTGGCGGTTAATTACAATTTCGAAACAGAATTTATTGCGCTAAGGGATAAAAATAAAAATTCCGCACTTTGAAATGGTGCCCCCACATCACGAACAGAAAGCCAAGGCACTGTAGAACTATTTTGTATATATAATGACACAAGATACCATATTGATATGCTTCTATAGTAGTAGCCAGGCTAAGCCATATTGATATGCTTTTTAGTAGTAGCCAGGCTAAGCCATATTGATATGCTTCTATAGAGTAGCCAGGCTAAACCATAATGATATGCTTTTATAGTAGTAGCCAGGCTAAGCCTAATTTTCAGTTTTAGGGCTGGTATCATCACAGAAGGCAGATTAAAGTATAGAACACCTAAATTAACGTATTAATTACAGAACACCTAAATTGACGTATTTCCCTATAGTGTGGCAACATAAGATTATCAACATTATATGGACCCCCACAACGTTAACATTTTGTTGCGATTGGGGGGACTCATGTCTTAATGAGGGGGTCTTGAGACCCCCTAAACCACTGCATGCTATTTTTTCCTGATGATTTGTCACTTAATTTCTCCATTGTTGCCTTTTCCATCTTCTCTTTTCAACCTGTAGAATATGACAGGTCCACGGATGTCGTCCCGGTTTGCACTTCATTTCATAAAAAAAAACGTTTTTGGTTCCAGCAGGGAATTTATTTTTGGTCAAAATGCTCCGAACGGTTAAAAATTTGGTGCACGAACCTTAATCGAACCTGTTCCATATTGGTGGAAAAAGCCTTCTGAGAATCCTTGTTTTTTCTTGTTTTGTTTTCTAGATAAAGCTATCAGACTTTGGATTCTGTGCTCAGATCAGCGAAGACATCCCCAAAAGGAGGTCCTTGGTTGGTACACCATACTGGATGGCACCAGAAGTTGTATCCAAAACACCATACGGAACTAAGGTAAAGAGAACAAAAAAAATAATAATTTCCATGTATTTCTGTAGGGGGAAACAACTACCCAATGACCAGATTGTCCTTGGATAGTGAACATCTTTTATGGGCTATACCATCCTTTTCTTAATAGGTTTTTTAAAACAGTATTGTAAGCTGCAAACATACAAATTGTTTTTGCAAAGTTTCTCATGCAGATATTCCTCATATTTATTACATACAGTACATACATGATTGTTACTTTGGTCTACACATCGGCCACCAATAACTCCACTCAGTCTGAGCCAACGAGTTGCTCTGTATACCTTCTCAGGCAGCTAGGAAAATATCTGGAACATTCTCTTCTATCTGCATTTGTAGATAAGGTTGCCTGTTCTCTTGTGTCTACTTTTATCTGTCCTAAAAAAAGCTTTAAAGGAGAATTGCACAAATTTTAACACTTGAGGAGTGAAAAGGTCCGCTAAAAAAATCTCTGTCGCGGGTCACATGCTGTAAATAATATACATAAAATAAATTATCTTTCAGAAAATGTGAAGGCACTATGAATCTAAATTTTCAAGCCATTTATTGGCAACATAATTCTTAATTTTTAGCTAGATAAACTAAATATCTGCAATCCTTTCAATATATAAATTTTTCACTTAATTAAGTGTATCTTTGGCCACAAACAGGCCCCCAAGTTGGTCAGCTGTGCTCTAGACAAATAGTCTAAGAAATGCATGTATATTCATAATGGACATATTCCTGAGCATGCTACTTGTGGTTATTTTGCAAACTACCTATTATATTTCGGTTGACTCTACAGACTCAAGCATACCGTGTTTGTTTGGTAATTTAACAGACTGCCTATGTGATGAGTTTCAGGTTGATGTGTGGTCCCTGGGAATCATGGTAGTGGAGATGGTGGATGGAGAACCTCCCTACTTCAGTGACACGCCGGTGGCAGCCATGAAAAAATTGAGGGACGATCCTGCACCCACTGTCAGGAATATACAGCAAGTGAGAATATACAGACGCTGTCATAACAGAGATGCTGCTGTGTGCATTTTTATACACACACAGATGCAGGAAGGGCTGGGTATTTTCATTCCATATCTTTTTTTACATTTTCCAAATCTGGTTGACACCTGCTCCTACTGAATCTCATCCCTAAAAGAAAATAAATTCTCAGTTGATTTGTAACTTCAACATATTAGAATGAAAGTTAACTACACGACTGTCAATGTGACCCTAATGAGCTTAGTTATGCTACATTGGACGGACAGATTTTGATGGTTCCTGAGGCAACTAAAATGTACATTATACATAATGTTACTCGAGTGAAATTATTATTTAAATGGAAGGTCACTCCTAACATATTAGCAATGATAACATAGTATGGCTTTGTGCCCAGATTTCCCCTGTGATGAAGGACTTTTTGGGTTCCATGTTGACAAGGGAACCAAAGGATCGAGCCAGCTCCATTGACCTGCTGAAACATCCCTTCCTCCTGCAGAGTGGATCCCCTCACTGTCTAATGCCCCTAGTGGAGCAATGCCAAAAGCGTATGTCCAGCTGTTAAGACTAAAAGTTGACTGACTTGGTAACACTTTGTACTCTAGCCACAATTCCAGTCTTGAGTCATCATCATCATTATTTGATTGACGGGCAACATCTTTGTAGAAATTTTAACAAACTCATTGTTTAGCCATTAACGCCAGCAGTGTTCGATAACTAGCTTACCAATTTTCAACCACAAAGGCTGAAAGCAAATTTCAAGTTTCAGATTTTCTAATTGGCCACCTACTCAGCGGCACACTGTGATGACCCTCCACTCCACTTGGTGTCCCTGTGTCATTGATTTTCCCATGCTGCAGGATCCGGAGCAGGGCGGAGGGTCATCAGCTTGATGAACCACACCTGGTGGTTAGGGATATATGGCGCACCTTTCTCAGGACTGGTCTCTCTCCTTACATGCTGTTTTGGGTTTTGTTTGTTGCAGGCAATTTTCCACACATCCATGCATGCTCTCATGACTGATTATTGACATCCACGTTACTTAATTTTTTTGGGTTAAAATAAAAAACGCTGCCTTACACCTGCACATTTGTTTGGTCTCCCAATTTTTGTCACGGTTTAAGAGCCGGGCTGTGACACACTAAACAATGAATTACAGCATCAGGTAAATTATCAAAATAGCCTGAAAAGTGATTGGACCAGCCAATTTTCGTCCCATGTTGGGTACTCATTAATATTAAATGTATACACAAATAAGGCAATCTGATTGGGTGGCTTCGCTACTGATAGGTCAGATGCAAAGTTTGTTCATGATGGATCTCTAGCTTTGAGGCTAGGACTGGAATCAACACGAACAATGCATTAAAAATTGGTTGGCGTTTCAATGTAGTTTTCTTTCTAAACTGACCTTATTCATGTAATGTTTTCTTTCATTGGCATTTCATGATTAATCAAGTATTTGTGATGTGAGAGTCCTCAGCGGAATCTTTCTTCGTCAATAATCGCCTCGCATTGAAAGATTTGACGAGTTATTTTAAATATAAGAAAAATATATCAAAAGCAATGCAGTAAACTCAGCTTTTCACCATTTTAACCTACGGGTCATGCAATTTGGACTCGATTCAAGATAATGTAGAGATTTAATTAACAGGGTTACTGCTATCCTGTTTTTCGCTCATGGCTTTAAACATGGCTGTGGATATGTGCGTTACTGTGCACATCAAATTGTTTTCATTTTAATATCTTTTACATCTCCCTTCAACTTTATAGTGTTTTTTAGGAGTAAACAATTTTAACAAACATGGCGCAACCCGCAGAGAAAAACATTAGCGCAATAAGGAGTAGCCTACAACCACAAACCCCTCTAGATACAGTATGGGCAAGCTTACGCCATTGAGATACATTTCCTTTACAAAGAGTCAACAGACACTCTTTATGTACTGCTGCTATGTCTACTTTAACCTTATCAGAGAATGTGTACTGCTGCTATGTCTCCTTAAACCTTATCAGAGAATTTTAAGTAACTGTTTTAGAGGCACATGGCAGGTTGGTGAAGCACTTGGTGATAACATTCTTATCAGGCTGCACTGTAAAACAGCCCCCTGGGCAACTGAGGCATAAGGATAAACATTACATTGCTGCTAATTCAATCAATTGTGCACTAAACATAGTCAATATCATAATCTATTAAATGACAAGTATACACAGGAACTAAACATTTTTAATTAAATAATAATAAAAAAAGATGGCGCTTAAGAGTCTTGTGTTTTTAAGATGGTTAAACAACAAACGTTTTCTACTTCCTTTTTTTAAATTAAATACTATCCAAGCATGCACTGAGAAAAAACATCAAATGTAATTTTCTTGTTTTATTCTTACTTAGACCTTAACAGGCAATTAAACATTTTTGTATATTGTAGATGACAATAGGAGGGGTGTTTTATAACTTACACAGAGATAATACATTTAAGATTATATCGAACACCCAGAATTGTATTGGTTCAGATGCAATTGTGTGATTATACTGTATGTCAAACAATAAGATGATTGCTTTATGGAACTCAGACAGCTTGTTACAATTTTCTAGGAGAACATAAGTCAAAATGTATCAAGTGAATAATTCACTACTAGACTATAATATTCGTTATAACGTTAATTATTCTGTCATACAAAGAGAAGATAATTACAGATGAGTGCATTTAGGCTTTCGTGTGTTAATGTACTTCTCTGTTTTACAAGGACTTTATATTGTGTAGATTCTGTGTAAATCCAGACCAGAAAATGAAGTACGGAAAACTGGACTTGTGTATAAGAGTCAAAGAACAGATAAGAGGCCATGTCTGGCTGCCAACAAAACAAAACACAGACAAACACGTAGAGATACAACAAACTAGTTGTAGTTAGAAAGCATCACCAAAACAAATCACGTCTTGTTAATCAAGATGTCAGCTATTCCTTTACAATTTGTATCATGTCTACTGCAGTACAAAATAGAATTTGAGAGCACCCTATGTCTATAAGAAGAGGTGTTTGGAACACTTCTCAAGTGAAGTGGAAAGAAGATAAGTAGAGAAATATCAGTTCCCTAAAATGGACACAACTAACAGCTAAAGGTCCTGCAAATGCCATCATGGTACTTCTGTGGACACATTGGATCCTTTTTTTATCATGGTACTAGTTGTTACCAAATTTGGGCTTCACCTTGTCTTATAAAGAGCTGGCACCGGCAACGAGCTTTGCAGTAGCCCTCAGAGTCTACTGCAACAAGATCATAACTGCATTTCTGGACGATTTTTTCTTTTTGTTGATCTCTATACACAACCATGGGTGATGCTCTCATGGCCGAGTTCGGAAAGGCTGCTCCTTTTCTGAGGAAGTCAGACAAGGAACGCCTAGAAGCCCAGACTAGGCAGTTTGACATCAAGACTCAGTGCTTTGTTGTTGATGAAAAGGAAGAGTTTGTGAAGGGGGAGATCCAAAGCAAAGAGGCCACAAAGGTGACTGTAAAAAAGTACGATGGGACGGTAGTGACAGTCAAGGAGTCAAATGTCCATCCCCAGAACCCACCAAAGTACGATAAAATAGAAGATATGGCTATGTTCACTTTCCTCCATGAGCCTGCTGTGCTGTTTAACCTCAAAGAGCGTTACGCGGCATGGATGATTTACACCTATTCTGGGCTGTTCTGTGTAACTGTCAACCCCTACAAATGGCTCCCTGTTTATGACACGGAGGTGGTGACTGCCTACAGGGGAAAGAAAAGAACAGAAGCTCCCCCACATATCTTTTCAATCTCAGATAATGCCTACCAGTATATGCTAACAGATAGGGAAAATCAGTCTGTTCTCATCACTGGAGAATCTGGAGCTGGAAAGACTGTCAACACCAAGAGAGTTATCCAATACTTTGCTAGTATTGCAGCAGTAGGTGGAGCTAAGAGGGATACAAGCAAGGGGACCCTGGAGGATCAAATCATTCAGGCAAATCCTGCACTGGAGGCTTTTGGTAATGCCAAAACGCTAAGAAATGACAACTCATCCCGCTTTGGTAAATTCATCCGAATTCACTTTGGAACTACTGGAAAATTATCCTCTGCTGACATAGAGACTTACCTTCTCGAGAAATCGCGGGTTACCTTTCAGCTAAAATCAGAGAGAAACTACCATATTTTCTTCCAGATCTTATCCAATCAAAAGCCAGAGCTGTTGGACATGCTGTTAATCACCAACAATCCATATGACTACTCCTACATCTCCCAGGGAGAGGTAACAGTACAGTCAATTAACGACGCCGAAGAGCTAATGGCCACTGACAGTGCTTTTGATGTGCTGGGCTTTACTCAGGAGGAAAAATTGGGTGTCTACAAGTTGACAGGTGCTATCATGCACTACGGCAACATGAGGTTCAAGCAAAAGCAGCGTGAAGAGCAGGCCGAGCCAGATGGTACAGAAGCTGCTGACAAATCAGCTTACCTGATGGGTCTCAATTCTGCAGACCTTATTAAAGGGCTTTGTCATCCCCGAGTCAAAGTAGGCAATGAGTATGTTACCAAAGGTCAAGGTGTTGATCAAGTCTACTACTCCCTGGGTGCACTTGCTAAGTCAGTGTATGAAAAGATGTTTAACTGGATGGTGGTGAGAATCAACCAATCCCTTGATACAAAACAGCACCGCCAGCATTTTATCGGTGTACTAGACATTGCTGGGTTTGAGATATTTGACTTCAATACTTTTGAGCAGCTCTGCATAAATTTTACAAACGAGAAACTGCAACAGTTTTTCAATCACCACATGTTTGTCCTGGAACAAGAAGAATATAAGAAGGAGGGCATTGACTGGGAGTTCATTGACTTTGGGATGGACTTGCAGGCTTGCATTGACTTAATTGAAAAACCACTTGGCATAATGTCGATACTAGAGGAAGAGTGCATGTTCCCAAAGGCGAGTGACCAGACCTTTAAGTCAAAGCTATATGATAATCATATGGGCAAGAACAAAATGTTTGAGAAGCCACGGCCAAAATCTGATGCCCATTTTGCCCTGGTTCATTATGCTGGCACTGTTGATTACAATATTGCCAACTGGCTGGTAAAGAACAAGGACCCACTGAATGAAACAGTAGTCGGGCTTTACCAGAAATCCTCTCTAAAACTCCTTAGTCTGCTCTTTTCAAGCTATGCTGCTGATGGTGCTGACAAAGCAGGTGGGAAAGGAGCAAAGAAGAAAGGGTCCTCTTTTCAGACAGTGTCTGCTCTTCACAGGGAAAACCTGGGCAAGTTAATGACCAACCTGAAAACCACACACCCCCACTTTGTCCGATGTTTAATCCCAAATGAAAGCAAAACTCCAGGGATTATGGACAACTGCCTCGTAATGCACCAACTTCGATGTAATGGTGTGCTGGAGGGCATCCGAATTTGCAGAAAGGGTTTTCCGAACAGGGTCCTTTATGGTGACTTTAAACAGAGGTACAGAATCTTGAACGCATCTGCCATTCCTGAGGGGCAGTTTATTGATAGCAAAAAGAGTGCAGAAAAGCTTCTGGGATCATTGGACATTGACCATACCCAATACAGGTTTGGTGACACAAAGGTTTTTTTTAAAGCAGGCCTGTTGGGGACATTAGAAGAGATGCGAGATGACCAACTCTCTCGCATTATCACCAGAATCCAAGCAAATGCGCGAGCCTTACTCATGAGACAAGAGTACATTAAGCTTGTTGAACGAAGAGATGCCCTTCAGGTTATTCAGTGGAATCTACGTTCATTCTTGGGAGTAAAGAATTGGCCTTGGATGATGTTATTCTTCAAGATAAAACCTTTACTGAAAAGTGCAGAATCTGAGAAAGAGATGGCAAACATAAAGGACGAGTTCAACAAGCTGAAAGAGGCTTTGGAGAAATCTGAAGCAAGGAGAAAGGACCTTGAAGAGAAAATGGTGACACTTCTCCAAGAGAAGAATGATCTGCAACTGGCAGTACAATCTGAGCAGGACACTCTTTCAGATGCAGAGGAGCGCTGTGAGCAGCTTATAAAGAGTAAGATTCAAATGGAAGCTAAGGTTAAGGAACTAACGGAGCGAATCGAGGATGAAGAGGAGATGAATGCTGACCTCACAGCAAGAAAACGCAAGCTGGAGGACGAGTGTTCTGAGCTGAAAAAAGACATAGATGATCTTGAGCTAACACTAGCCAAGGTTGAAAAGGAGAAACATGCCACTGAAAACAAAGTGAAAAACCTAACTGAGGAAATGGCTTCTCAAGATGAAAATCTCTTGAAGTGTATCAAAGAGAAGAAGGCATTGCAGGAAGCTCATCAGCAGACGCTTGATGACCTTCAGAGTGAAGAGGACAAAGCAAACACCTTGACCAAAGCAAAAGCTAAGCTTGAACAACAGATAGATGATCTGGAGGGCTCACTTGAACAGGAAAAGAAAGTCAGAATGGATCTTGAGCGCTCAAAGAGGAAGCTAGAAGGGGACCTGAAATTGACACAAGAAAGTGTGATGGATTTGGAGAATGATAAACAGCAACTGGAAGAAAAACTGAAAAAGAAAGACTTTGAGATCAGCCAGACAAATTCCAAGACTGAGGACGAACAGATGATAAGTGTCCAGTTACAAAAAAAGCTAAAGGAAAATCAGGCAAGAATAGAAGAGCTTGAGGAAGAGCTTGATGCAGAACGGGCAGCTCGAGCCAAAGTGGAGAAGCAACGATCTGACCTCTCTCGTGAGCTGGAAGACATAAGTGAGCGCCTGGAGGAGGCAGGTGGGGCCACAACTGCTCAGGTGGAATTAAATAAGAAAAGAGATGCTGAATTCCAAAAGCTTCGTCGGGATTTAGAAGAATCCACTCTTCAACATGAATCGACTGCCGCCACACTAAGGAAAAAACATGCTGACAGTGTAGCTGAATTAGGAGAACAAATAGACAACCTTCAACGTGTCAAGCAGAAGCTTGAAAAAGAAAAGAGTGAATTGAAGCTTGAGTTGGATGACTTGTCCTCAAACATAGAGAGTGTGGTGAAAGCAAAGTCAAATTTAGAAAAGATGTGTCGTTCAATGGAGGACAACATGAATGAATACAAGGCTAAGTATGAGGACGCTCAGAGGTCCGTAAATGATTTATCCACACAAAAGGCTAAGCTGGTCACTGAAAATGGAGAATTCGGGCGACAATTGGAGGAAAAGGAATGCCTGATATCACAACTCACCAGAGGGAAGGGCTCTTACACGCAGCAGCTGGAAGACCTACGCAGACAGCTTGAAGAGGAGGTCAAGGCTAAAAACGCTCTTGCTCATGCTGTGCAATCTGCTCGTCATGATTGTGATCTGCTGCGAGAGCAATTTGAAGAGGAGCAGGAGACCAAGGCCGAACTGCAGCGGACACTATCCAAAGCTAACACAGAAGTGTCTGCCTGGAGGGCAAAGTATGAGACTGACGGCATCCAAAGAACCGAGGAACTAGAGGAGGCTAAAAAGAAGCTGGTCCAAAGGCTGCAAGAAGCAGAGGAAGCGATTGAGGCTGTGAATGCAAAGTGTTCCTCCCTTGAGAAGACCAAGCATCGCCTCCAAAGTGAGATTGAGGACCTGATGTTGGACCTAGAAAGATCAAATGCTGCATCTGCAGCTCTTGACAAGAAGCAAAGAGCTTTTGACAAAGTCCTGACAGAATGGAAACAAAAGTATGAGGAGTCCCAGTGTGAACTGGAGTGTTCTCAAAAGGAGGCTCGGTCTTTAAGCACTGAGCTCTTTAAACTGAAGAATGCATATGAAGAAACATTGGATCATCTTGAAACTACAAAGAGAGAAAACAAGAATCTTCAAGACGAGATCTCTGACCTTACTGACCAACTCGGCGAGGGGGGAAGAAGTGCCCATGAATTGGAAAAGCTCCGTAAGCAATTGGAGCAAGAGAAGGCAGAGCTTCAGGCAGCACTGGAAGAGGCAGAGGGTTCATTGGAACATGAAGAAAGCAAGATTCTTCGAGTCCAGCTCGAGTTCAACCAGGTAAAGGGCGATCTGGAGCGGAAGATGGCTGAGAAGGATGAAGAAATGGAGCAAGCAAAAAGAAATTACCAACGCATGGTTGACTCATTGCAAACCTCCCTCGAGTCGGAGACCAGGAGCCGCAACGAGGCTCTGCGAGTTAAGAAGAAGATGGAGGGCGATCTCAATGAGATAGAGATTCAGCTTAGCCAAGCCAATAGGCAAGCAGCCGATGCCCAGAAGCAGCTCCGGAGCATTCAGTCTTACCTGAAAGACGCTCAGTTGCAGCTGGATGATGCCAATCACGGGAACGATGACCTGAAGGAGAACGCTGCTGTGCTTGAACGCAGGAACAATTTGATCCAGGCAGAACTTGAGGAACTAAGGGCTGTTCTAGAGCAGACTGAGCGGGTCCGCAAGCTGGCTGAACAAGAGCTCACTGAGGCAACAGAGCGTATGCAGCTTTTGCATTCACAGAACACCAGCTTCATCAATCAAAAGAAAAAGCATGAGTCAGACCTTTTCCATTTGCAAACTGAGGTGGAGGAGGCCATACAAGAGAACCGCAATGCTGAAGAGAAAGCCAAGAAGGCCATAACTGATGCAGCAATGATGGCTGAGGAGTTAAAGAAAGAGCAGGACACCAGTGCTCATCTGGAGCGTATGAAAAAGAATATGGAGCAGACTATCAAAGATCTGCAGCACCGTCTGGATGAGGCAGAGCAAATAGCCATGAAGGGTGGTAAGAAGCAGCTTCTGAAGCTCGAAGGTCGAATCAAAGAATTGGAAAATGAACTTGAAGCTGAGCAGAAGAGAGGGACTGAGTCCATTAAGGGGGTGCGTAAGTATGAGCGTCGGATCAAAGAGCTGACATACCAGACCGAGGAGGATCGAAAAAACATGGGGCGCCTACAGGAACTGGTTGACAAGCTGCAGCTTAAAGTGAAGTCTTACAAGCGGGCTTCTGAAGAGGCGGAGGAGGCATCAAATTCCAACATGGCGAGGTTACGCAAGCTACAGCATGAGTTGGAGGAGGCAGAAGAGCGAGCAGACATAGCAGAGTCTCAAGTGAACAAGCTGCGGGCCAAAACCAGGGATGGTTCTGTAAAAAAAGGCCTGGATGAGTGAGGAGTAACAACACTGAATACTACAATATCACAAATGTGTTGATTAGAACCATAAAAATAACCTCATATAAAAGAACTGTAGAGAACACAATAGTTTCACTCACATATACATGCTTTGCATCTCAGAAATAGGTGCATTTAATTTAATGCTTGTTATGTTCAACCCACAGACCAAAACATTTTGTGCATGCTGATTACAGGATTGGTTTCTGGAAGTTGAGGTTGGTTTCTGCAAAACAATGCGTGGCCCTTAAAACAAATGCGTAAATCCTTCTTTGGCAGGATGCTTAATACTTTACTTTGCTTCATTCATCAAGATTTCAAGATAAATTTGCTTTTGAGTATTGTACATATTTTTAATGCACTTGGCAAGAGACTCATGATTCACTATTAAGAGAAAGATGGTATATTTATGTGCCCTTATATTTATAAAATACTTCCCCACTAAAGAAATTAGGTTGATATGGCATTACAATATTATGAGTTTATGACAATGCTGCGAGACAGTCATAATTTCAAGGAATATGATTCTAGAGAAACATTTGCAGAACATAAACTATGTCAAATATTTAAGTGCATTTCAAATGTTAATAAAATAATTTGCTTCATGTGGTATACGATTCACTGTCTTGGTTATTGAAGACATTCTTTGTTTAATTTACACAAACATTACCTCCATGGTAATATGTGAAAACATCATTCAAACATTCAAATAAACTACTCAACTTTAAACGAGGCCCAACCCTGAACGCTCAAACAGCATGAACTCAACGACATCAACATCAGATCACTGAAACAGGGATTTATAAGAGTGTTCTCTTGGCGCTTACTGGTTTGATGTGCAAATGAACACGACCGGCAGTGTAACATCAATGACAACAGCGATATGTTTCATAAGAAAGACTCGTAATCATTCAAATGCGCCAGTAATTACGATAGCAGTGGCAAATTGTCAAAGGGTAGAGGTCAATTGGTCATACAATTTACAATGTCAGAGACATTTTAACCTAGGGGTAGGTAAATCAAATGAGGAGTGCTATCTATTACATTCAAAATATTCCACTAACTTGTAAATCAATTAATTTGATGCCATAATTTTCATAAATAATTATCCTGTCCATCATGCCATGGGTATAATTGGTCATGAACAGTGCTAGCAGTTTACTCTATCATAGTTAGTAATATATGTGCCTGTGTATACAGTTACTGTATAAATTAAACAAGTTATATGTTCTTCTGGCTACCCGTTATTATTTTATGTAGTTAACGTAGCTGTGTAATCCATGCAGGTCTCAGTTTTTAAAGAGATCGCAAGAATAACTTCAATTCTGAAGTACTTGTGTGGATTAATTTGAGTGGAATAATTACAAACTGGAGTAATTAAAAACTAGAATCTAGGATAACTCAAATACCATCCAATAAAATCTATTACTATTATCCTGTTGATCCGTTAAGTTAGTTAATATTTGGTATATTTAATTTCTCCAAAACACAGGTAGGTCTGCAAGTTGCAACACTCAACACTAGAGAGCTTCTGATTAGACAATAAACTAGAAATGTTTTGGTCACAAGCATCTTAAACCGGATAGTTAAACTCTGGGAAATCAGAATCAGAAACACCTTTATTGCCATGTGAAAATAAAGTACAAACACAATTTAATCACTAGGAATTTGACTCTGTGTGCAAGAGCATCGCAATTAAAGACAGGATAACAGGACCACAAGTAACATAAAATAACATATAAGCAACACATGAGTAGCACTCGAAATAAGAGGAGGTAGACTGGTTTTAAATTCGAAGTATAATAATAATATACATATATAAAAATAAGACTGTTAGCATGCTACCAGCGACTGCTGGCTTATAGTCTTTTTTACCAACCGACCTACTCACCTAAATAACTCTTTATTAGACTCTTTATTATAATCATAATTTAAAAATACAAATGACAGTGTTATAATATCCATTGTGCCAAATTCCAATTTGAGCACCAAGACGAAAACCCGGAACCATAACTAACCCTAGAGAAAGTCGCGACAATATGGAGGACAACAATGAAGTTGTGGTACCCGGCAGGAACTGCTGGATAACTGCTAGTGGTGTTGCTGTGGAATCTGCAGGTGTATGCAAACTGCCATCGAGTTCAAATGCCGCCATAAAGCACATGTAGACAAAAATGTAGGGTAAATCCGGCTATATTGGGCCATCAGATAAATTGGGACAGCATAAGAAAACTGCATTGTACTTCTGCCCTGAAAAGTTTAAGTCTAAAAAACTAGTGAAAAAATTTGTGACCTTACATCTGTCAGCACAGAGCCAGAGAGATTTAGCCTACAGCAAACTTTTAAGTAGATAGATCAAGACTTTTTTATTTTTGAACAGACTTTAAATTGATGCTAATCCCCCAAATTGTGTGTAATAGTGTTTAGCTTACATGTTGATGCTGTTCCAATTTTTTTTGACATTGATGAAAACCAGTGGCAGCTTGAACGCAGAGGGCAGAAGGGCACAGCCCTCCCTGGCTCTCCCAGGTTTTTGATTTTTTAAACAATAATTGCTTATTTGAAGCATGTATGTGTTTAAAATGCACAAAACGTGTAATATATAAAATATAAATCATTATATTTGGGGTAAAATTGGTTGACTGTTCATCCCATAGACGTACCGATGTCTATGGTTCATCCCCTTTCTCTAAGCTATCGCTTCTGGGGGAGTAGAAAAAGAAAACATTCAGTGCGCAGCACCAGCCAATGGCTGACCGAAGAAATGCACATAGCAACAGTGGCAACATAAATTTAGCCAATCAGCGCCCTCGAAAATGCTGCCAGAAGGGCTGTAAGTTTACTGGCCTAATCAGAGTCCACCTGAGGTAGAGAAAGTTGGTTTTGTGATCTGCCATAGGATCCAGAGAGAAGAAGACAATAACGAACGCAGATGGAAAACCCAGGATGTCAGGGGCCTGCTACCTCGATTTTATCTCCTTTTTTTGTAATAACGTTATAATACCCATACAAGTCTGATCAACTGTGCTGTGATGGCAAATTTATCTTGTGTGCTAAAACTCATTATTGTTATCTTAGGCAACCTCTGTTAGAACCTTGAGCTGTTATAGAGGAGTGCAACTTTCTGGAGCCAGTCTAATCTCTAG